>JAWWMS010000101.1:0-12573 GCA_035048045.1 Chlorospingus semifuscus
CCCATCCAGGGCACCCCAAAATATCACCCAGGGCACCCCAAATCCCCAGGGTGCAGCAGGGTGGCCGAGGGGAGTGGCCAAGGGGGGGGTTTGGGGACATTGGTGGCACCCGTGAGGACATTCTGGGCACCCCTGGGTCCCTCAAGGGCCCCCCCAGCACCGACTGGGTTGGTTGGGCACTGTCCCCAGGTGTCACCTCCATGTGGCACTGTCCCCAGGTGACCCTCTGTCCCCTCCATGTGTCCCCAAGTCCCCTCTATGGCCTCACGTGACCCTGTGTCACCTCCATGTGGCACTGTCCCCAGGTGACCCCGTGTCACCTCTGTCCCCATGTCCTCTCCATGTCCTCACATGACCCCATGTCACCTCCATGTGTCCCAGTCCCCAAGTGGCCTCATTTTCATTCCGTGTCCCCAACTGTCCCCATGTCCCCTCCATGTCCCCAGGTGACCCCATGTCCTCTCCACATGTCCCCTCTGTGTCCTCTCCATGTCCCCAGGTGACCCCAGTGTCCCTGCTGACCCCTGGTGGCACTTGTGTCCCTTTCAGTCCCCTGCTGTCACCCACACCCTGGTGGCAGTGACACTCCCTGCCGTGTCCCTCAGTGCTGCTGGCTGTCCCCGTGTCCCCAGGGGTGCCCAGTGTCACCCGTGGGTGCCCTGTGCCCTTGGGGACACTCAGTTGTCCCTGTGTCCCCAGGGGTGCCCAGTGTCACCCGTGGGTGTCCTGTGCCCTTGGGGGCACTCAGTTGTCCCCGTGGGTGTCCCCTGGGTGCCCATTGTCCCCCTGTTGTCCCCCATTGCCCTTGGGTGCCCTGAGGGTCCCTGTTGTCCCCACGGTGTCCCCTTCCCCTGGGTGACACGGTGCCCTGGCTGTCCCCTCTGTCCCCGCGGTGTCCTCATGCTGGGGGTGACGCAGTGCCCTGGCTGTCCCTGCTCTGTCCCCACTGTCCCTGACTGTCCCCGTGTTGTCCCCGCTGTGTCCCCGTGCTGTCCCCACTGTCCCTGTGCCCCGGGTGACGCGGTGCCCTGGCTGTCCCCGCGCTGTCCCCGCGCTGTCCCCACTGTCCCCGTGCCCGGGTGACGCGGTGACGCGGTGCCCATGGCGCAGCGTGGACCGGAAGGGGCAGTACCACTACCTGGTGAAGTGGCGGGACCTGCCCTACGACCAGGCCACCTGGGAGGAGGACGAGATGCCCATCCCCGACTACGACCTGCACAAGCTGGCATACTGGAAACACCGGTGAGGGACATTGGGGACACTGGGGACATTGGGGACATTGGGGGGACATTGGGGACACTGGGGACACTGGGGTTACAGGGATGTGCCTGCTGGAAACACCGGTGAGGGACACTGGGGACACTGGGGGGACATTGAGGACATCGGGGGGACACTGGGGACATCGGGGGTACAGGGATGTGCCTACTGGAAACACCGGTGAGGGACACTGGGAGGGACCCTGGGAGGGACATAGGGGTTACAAGGTGTCCCCTGATGTCCCCCGGTGTCCCTGCTGTCCCCAATGTCCCCGGTGTCCCCAGGGAGGTGTTCATGGGGGAGGACCCGGCCCAGCCGCGCCGTTACAAGAAGAAGAAGAAGGAGACGCCGGGGGAGGGACCCCCCGACTCGCCCACCAACGACGTGAGTGACCCCAAAAACTGGGGACCCCAAAAACTGGGGATCCCAAATCTGGGGACCCCAAAAACTGGGGACCCCATAAACTGGGGATCCCAAATCTGGGGGAGCCTTTGAGGACATTCCCGGACCCCTGAGCACCCCAAACCTGGTTCCCGTGAGGCCACCTGAGCCCACCTGAGCCCACCTGAGCCCTGTGTCACCTCCAGCTCTGTGGGCATTTTTGGGGTGCTCTGAGTGTCCCCCAAACCTGGTTCCCTTGACACACCTGAGCCCTGTGACACCTCCAGACCCCTGTGGGTTTTTGGGGCGTCCTGAACACCTGAATCCCGCCCAAACCCGGTTCCTGTGTCACCTCCATCCGCCATGGGGGTGTCAGTGGTGGCGTGTCCCCCCCAAACCCAGCTCCTGTGACCCCTCCAGCCATATGGGGGTTTTTAGGGTGGCCCATGGGGCTGTCTGTGGTGGCGTGTCCCCCATGGTGACAGGTGTGTCCCCCCCAAACCCAGTTCCCCTGAGCCCTGTGTCACCTCCAGCCATGTTTGGTCTGTCTGTGGTGGCATGTCCCCCCCGAACCCAGTTCCTGTGGCACACCTGAGCCCACCTGAGCCCTGTGTCACCTCCATCCCCCGTGGGGGTGTCAGTGGTGGCGTGTCCCCCCCAAACCCAGTTCCTGTGACCCCTCCAGCCATGTGGGGGTTTTTAGGGTGCCCCATGGGGCTGTCTGTGGTGGCGTGTCCCCCCCAAATCCAGTTCCTGTGACACACCTGAGCCCACCTGAGCCCTGTGTCCCCTCCATGCCCATGGGGCTGTCTGTGGTGGCGTGTCCCCCCGGTGACAGCCGTGTCCCCCCCAAACCCAGTTCCCCTGATCCCTGTGTCACCTCCAGCCATGTGGGGGTTTTTAGGGTGCCGCATGGGGCTGTCTGTGGTGGCGTGTCGCCCCCAAACCCAGCTCCCCTGATCCCTGTGGCCCCTCCAGCCATGTTTGGGCTGTCTGTGGTGGCATGTCCCCCATGGTGACAGCCGTGTCCCCCCCATACCCAGTTCCCCTGATCCCTGTGACCCCTCCAGCCCCCTGGAGGTTTTTGGGGTGCTCCCAAACCCAGCTCCCCTGATCCCCCTGATCCCCCCAGCCGTGTTTGGGCTGTCTGTGGTGGCGTGTCCCCGCGGTGACAGCCGTGTCCCCTTAGCCCACGGTGAAGTACGAGACGCAGCCGCGCTTCATCACGGCCACGGGCGGCACGCTGCACCTGTACCAGCTGGAGGGGCTCAACTGGCTGCGCTTCTCGTGGGCGCAGAGCACCGACACCATCCTGGCCGACGAGATGGGGCTGGGCAAGACCATCCAGACCATCGTCTTCCTCTACTCGCTCTACAAGGAGGTGAGGGCACCTGCGGGGTATCTGTGGGGCACCTGTGTGGCACCTGAGTGAGGCTGGGGTCACTCACATGGTCGCTCAGCTCATCCGTGTGGACCTGGGGTCACTCACGTGGGGCTGGGTGCACCTGCCTGGTCACTAAGGGCATCCACGTGGGCCTGGGGTCACTCATGTGGTCACTGGTGTCATCCACGTGGGGCCAGGGTCACTCACATGGGCCTGGGGACACCTGTGGGGGCACCCACATGGTCACTGGGGTCACTCATATGGGTCTGAGGGCACCTGCGGGGCACCTCTGGGGGCACCTGCCTGGTCATTAGGGTCATCCACGTGGGTCTGGGGGCACTCACATGGGGGTGGGGGCACCTGTGTGATCATTGGGGTCATCCATGTGGGCCTGGGGCACCTGTGAGGGCACCTGTGTGGCACCTGAGTGAGGCTGGGGTCACTCACATGGTCACTGGGGTCATCCGCGTGGTCACTCAGGTCATCCAGGTGGGCCTGAGGTCACTCATGTGGTCACTAGGGTCACTCCTGTGGGCCCGGGGTCACTCATGTGGGCCTGTGGGCACCTGTGGGGGCACCTGGGTGAGGCTGGGGGCACCCACATGGTCACTAAGGTCATCCACGTGGACCTGGGGTCACTCATGTGGGCCTGTGGGCACCTGTGGGGGCACCTGTGTGGTCATTAGGGTCACCCATGTGAGTCTGAGGGCACCCATGTGGTCACTCACATGGGCCTGGAGGCACCTGGGTGAGGCTGGGGGAACCTGCATGGTCACTAGGGTCACTCACATGGACCTAGGGTCACCCACGTGGTCATTAGGGTCACCCACGTGGGCCTGGGGGCACCTGTGGCCCCCTCTGAGGTCCCTCAGGGCCTGTCCCCGTGTCCCTGTGTGTCCCCATGGTGTGACACAGTGTCCCCCAGGGCCACACCAAGGGCCTGTTCCCCGTGTCCCTGTGTGTCCCCTGTCCCCATGGTGTGACACAGTGTCCCCAGGACTGTCCCCATGGTGTGACACAGTGTCCCCAGGGCTGTCCCCTGTCCCCGTGGTGTGACACAGTGTCCCCAGGGCTGTCCCCTGTCCCCATGGTGTGACACAGTGTCCCCAGGGCTGTCCCCAGGGTGTGACACAGTGTCCCCAGGGCTGTCCCCTGTCCCCGTGGTGTGACGCAGTGTCCCCAGGGCTGTCCCCGTGGTGTGACACAGTGTCCCCCAGGGCCACACCAAGGGCCCGTTCCTCGTCAGTGCCCCGCTCTCCACCATCATCAACTGGGAGCGCGAGTTCCAGATGTGGGCCCCGGCGTTCTACGTTGTCACCTACACGGGGGACAAGGACAGCAGGGCCATCATCCGCGAGAACGAGTTCTCCTTCGACGACAACGCCATGAAGGGCGGCAAGAAGGCCTTCAAGATGAAGGTGGGGCGTGGGGACACCTGGGACACCCGGGGGTGGCACCTGGAGTGGCACCTGGACAGATGGGGGTGGCACCTGGACACCTGAGGGACAGCAGGGTGGCATCTGGACAGCTGGGGGACATCTGGAGGTGGCACCTGGACAGATGGGGGTGGCATCTGGACGTCTGGGGGACAGTGGGGTGGAACTCAGACCCTTGGGTAACCTTGGGGTGCTGAGTGGAGTTTTGGGGGTTCTTGGTGGAGTTTTGGGGGTTCTGGGTGGGTTTTTTCCGTGTTTTGGGCTCCCCTATGGGTCTTGCCCCGTTTTGGGGTTCTGGGTGGGGTTTGGGGGTTTCTGGGTGTGCTGTTTCCACGTTTTGGGGTGCCGGGGGGGTTTTGGGGTGCCCCTGACCCCGTTGCCGTGCCCGCAGCGCGAGGCCCAGGTGAAGTTCCACGTTCTGCTCACGTCCTACGAGCTGATCACCATCGACCAGGCGGCGCTGGGCTCCATCCGCTGGGCCTGCCTCGTGGTGGACGAGGCCCACCGGCTCAAGAACAACCAGTCCAAGGTGGGGGGCACCCCAAAACCTGGGCGTGGGGCTGGGGGCACCCCAAAAACCATCCACGGGGGTGGGGGTACCCCAAAACCTGGGCGTGGGACCCCAAAACCCCAAGGTGTGGGTGGGCATTGTTGGTTACCTGCCTCGTGCTGGACGAGGCCCACCGGCTCAAGAACAACCAGTCCAAGGTGGGGGGCACCCCAAAAACCGGGCGTGGGGCTGGGGGCACCCCAAAACCCGGGGATCCCTGATTTTTGGGTCTGAGGATGCCCAGGTGGGTGTCAGGGGCGTCCCTGCTGTATCTGGGGGTGCCCAGGTGTTTTTGGGGTGTCTGAGGGGGGTGCCCAGGTGTGTTTCGGGGTGCCCCAGGTGTTCTTGGGGTGTCTGAGGCCGTGTCCCCGCAGTTTTTCCGGGGGATCAGGGGTGCCCAGGTGTATCTGGGGGTGCCCAGGTATATTTTGGGGTGCCCAGATATGTTCTGGGGTACCCCAGGTATATTTTGGGGTGCCCAGGTGTATCTGGGGGTGCCCAGGTATATTTTGGGGTGCCCAGGTGTGTTTTGGGGTACCCCAGGTATATTTTGGGGTGCCCAGGTGTGTTTTGGGGTGCCCCAGGTGTGTTTGGGGTGTCTGAGGCCGTGTCCCCGCAGTTTTTCCGGGTGCTGAACGGGTACAAGATCGAGCACAAGCTGCTGCTGACGGGGACCCCGCTGCAGAACAACCTGGAGGAGCTGTTCCACCTGCTCAACTTCCTGACCCCCGAGAGATTCAAGTGGGTCACCTGTGTCACCTGTGTGTCACCTGTGTGTCACCTGTGTCACCCCCTGTGTCACCTGTGTGTCACCTGTGTGTCACCTGTGTGTCACCTCCTGTGTCACCTCCTGTCCCCTCTGTCACCTCCTGTCCTTTCTGTCTCCTCCTATCTGACCAAATTCTGGTGCCCCCAAGCTCACCCTGTCCCTGTGTCCTCATGTCCCCAGTAACCTGGAGGGGTTCCTGTGTCCCCTCCATGTCCCCATGGTGACCCTGTCCCCGTGTCCCCTCTGTCCCCAGTAACCTGGAGGGGTTCCTGTGTCCCCACCATCCCACATCCATGTCCCCCCATGTCCCCGTGTCCCCACACTGACCCTGTCCCCGTGTCCCCGTGTCCCCAGTAACCTGGAGGGGTTCCTGGAGGAGTTTGCCGACATCTCCAAGGAGGACCAGATCAAGAAGCTCCACGACCTGCTGGGCCCCCACATGCTGCGGCGCCTCAAGGCCGACGTCTTCAAGAACATGCCGGCCAAGACGGAGCTGATCGTGCGCGTGGAGCTCAGCCCCATGCAGAAGTGAGAGCCACCACTGTCCCCTGCCCCGGGGACTGTCCCCAGCCCTGGCACCAGCGCGGTGTCCCCAGAGCGGCCGGTGGCACCGCTGTCCCCGCAGGAAGTACTACAAGTACATCCTGACGAGGAACTTCGAGGCGCTCAACTCGCGCGGCGGCGGCAACCAGGTGTCGCTGCTCAACATCATGATGGACCTCAAGAAGTGCTGCAACCACCCCTACCTGTTCCCCGTGGCGGCCATGGTGGGGACATGGGGACAGCGGGGACGTGGGGGGACACCGGGGGATGCGGGGGGACATGCGGACACAGGGACACTGGGGACATGGGGACAGCAGGGACATGGGGGGACACCGGGGGATGTGGGGGGACATGGGGACAGCAGGGGTGTGGGGGGACATGGGGACACAGGGACACCAGGGACATGGGGACAGCGGGGACATGGGGGGACACCAGGGGATGCGGGGGGACATGGGGACAGCCGGGGACATGGGGACAGCTGGGGGTGTGGGGGGACACTGGGGGATGTGGGGGGACATGGGGACAGCCGGGGACATGGAAGGACATGGGGGCACCAGGGACACTGGGGGTGTGGGGGGACATGGGGACACTGGGACAGCTGGGACATGGGGACAGCCAGGGACACCAAGGACTGTGGCGGACATGGGGACAGCCAGTGTTGTGGGGGGACATGGGGACACCAGGGACATGGGGACAGCCAGGGGTGTGGGGGGACAGTGGGGACATGGAGACACAGGGACACCACAGACATGGGGATAGCCAGGGGTGTGAGGGGACATGGGGACAACGGGGACACTGAGGGGTGTGGGGGGACACTGGGGTCACCAACGGGGTGTGGGGGAGTTGAGGGGTGGAAGGTGAGGGACATGGGGACAGGGAGGGGACATGCAGGGATGTGGGGACAAGAATGGGTTGGAGTGACATGGCGGGGCACAGGGACATGGAGATTGTGGGGGGACACCTGTCCCCGTGGGTGATGTCCCCATGGGTGACATGGTGGTGTCCCCATGGGTGACCTGGCGGTGTCCCCATGGATGATGTCCCCATGGGTGATGTCCCCATGGTGGTGTCCCCATGTGTGACCTGGCTGTGTCCCTGTCCCCAGGAGTCCCCGAAGCTGCCGAGCGGCGCCTACGAGGGCGGGGCACTGATCAAGGCCTCGGGGAAGCTGCTGCTGCTGCAGAAGATGCTGCGCAAGCTGAAGGAGCAGAACCACCGTGTGCTCATCTTCTCACAGGTGGGACCCAAAACTGCCCAAAACCACCCCAAAATATCCCAAAATATCCCTGAAATACCCCAAACCTACCCCAGAACCACCGCGTGCTCATCTTCTCACAGGTGGGACCCAAAACCACCCAAAACCACCCCAAAATATCCCAAAACCACCCCCAGAACCACTGGGTGCTCATCTTCTCCCAGGTGGGACCCAAAATACCCCAAAATATCCCCAAACCCACCCCCAGAACCACGGGCTGCTCATCTTCTCACAGGTGGGACCCAAAACTCCCCAAAATATCCCAAATTATCCCCAAAATCACCCCAAAATATCCCTGAAATACCCCAAACCCACCCCCAGAACCACCGCGTGCTCATCTTCTCCCAGGTGGGACCCCGAAATCACCCCAAAATATCCCCAAAAACACCCAAAATCGCCCCAGAACCACCAGGTGCTCATCTTCTCCCAGGTGGGACCCCAAAATACCCCAAACCCCCCCCAGTCTGCCCAGTATGGGCTCTGCCAGTCCCTCCCAGTGTGACCAGTACAGGGTCTCCAGTCCCTCCCAGTCCCTCCCAGCCTCTCCCAGTCCCTCCCAGTCCCTCCCAGTATGCCCAGTGCAGGGTCTCCAGTGGCTCCCAGTCCCTCCCAGTGGCTCCCAGTCCCTCCCAGTGGCTCCCAGTCCCTCCCAGTGGCTCCCAGTCTGACCAGTGCTCACAGATGACCAAGATGCTGGACCTGCTGGAGGATTTCCTGGACTACGAGGGTTACAAGTACGAGCGCATCGACGGCGGCATCACCGGGGCCCTGCGGCAGGAGGCCATCGACCGCTTCAACGGTAGCGACAGGGGACAGGGACAGAGGGGACAATGACAGGGACAGGGGACAGCAGGTGGGACAGGAATGGGGACAGGGACAGGGGATGGGGACAGGGATGGAGCAGGGCCCTGCGGCAGGAGGCCATCGACCGCTTCAACGGTAGCGACAGGGGACAGGGATGGGGACAGAGGGGACAATGACAGGGACAGGGGATGGGGACAGGGATGGGGACAGGGGACAGGGACAACAGGTGGGACAGGGGACAGGGACAGGGGATGGGGACAGGGATGGAGCGGGGCCTTGCGGCAGGAGGCCATCGACTGCTTCAACGGTAGCGACAAGGGACAGGGGATGGGGACAGGGACACGGGACAGGGTACAGGGATGGAGACATGGACAGAGGACAGGAATGGGGACAGGGGATGGGGATGGACTGGGGCAGGAGGCCATTGACTGCTTCAGCAATAGGGACAGGGGACAGGGACAGCAGCTGGGACAGGGACAGTGGCAGTGACAGGGGACAGGAAATGGGACATGGGATGGGGACAGTGACAGGGGGAGTTCAGATATCCTGGGGAATTCAGCTGTTTTTGGGGTGGATTGGGTCTGTCACTGATGCCGGGGGGGCAGCGCCGGGGGCGCAGCAGTTGGGATGGTTTTGGGGTGTTTTTGGGGTGAATTTGGGGCGGTTTGGGTCCGTCACTGACGCCGGGGGGGCAGCGCCGGGGGCGCAGCAGTTCTGTTTCCTGCTGTCGACGCGGGCCGGGGGCCTCGGCATCAACCTGGCGACGGCCGACACGGTGGTGATCTTCGACTCGGACTGGAACCCCCACAACGACATCCAGGTGGGCACCTGGGCACTGGCACCTGTGCGATGCCATCCCCAGAACTGGGCACCTGAGTACTGTCACCTGTGCAATGCCATCCCCTGGCACCGGGCACCTGGGCACTGGCACCTGGCCAGTATCACACACCTGGGCACTGGCACCTGTGCAGTGCCATCACTGGGCACCTGGGCACTGGCACCTGGCCGGTGTCACACACCTGGGCACTGGCACCTGGACAGTGTCACCTGGACAGTGCCATCACCTGGCATGGGGCACCTGGGCACTGTCACATGGCCAGTGTCACACACCTGGGCACTGGCACCTGGCCGGTGTCACCCTCCCTAGGTCCCTGTCTCCCCTAATTTCCAAGTCCCTGAGGTGTCCCCATGATGTCCCCATGATGTCCCTGTCCCTGCCGGCCTAGAGCCGGGCTCACCGCATTGGTCAGGATGTCCCCTCATGTCCCTGGGGTGTTCCCCATCCCATCTGACGTGTCCCTGGGGTGTCCCTGGTGTGTCCCCATCCATCTGACCTGTCCCCTTGTGTCCCTGGTGCGTCCTCATGCTGTCCCCACGCTGTCCCTGACCTGTCCCCTCCCTCTCAGGCATTCACCCGTGCCCACCGCATCGGCCAGTGTGTGTCCCCTGTCCCATCTGTCATGTCCCTGACCTGTCCCCACAATGTCCCCATGATGTCCCCACCATGTCCCTGTCCCCACAGGCGTTCAGCCGTGCCCAGTGTGTGTCCCCTGTCCAGTGTGTGTCCCCTGTCCAGTGTGTGTCCCCTGTCCCGTCTCTCATGTCCCTGAGGTGTCCCTGACCTGTCCCCACAATGTCCCCATGATGTCCCCACCATGTCCCTGTCCCCGCAGGCGTTCAGCCGTGCCCACCGCATCGGCCAGGCCAACAAGGTGATGATTTACCGCTTTGTGACGCGGGCCTCGGTGGAGGAGCGGATCACGCAGGTGGCCAAGCGCAAGATGATGCTGACGCACCTGGTGGTGCGCCCGGGGCTGGGCTCCAAGGCCGGCTCCATGTCCAAGCAGGAGCTCGACGACATCCTCAAGTTCGGCACCGAGGAGCTCTTCAAGGACGAGAACGAGGGTGGGCATGGCGTGGGATGGCATGGGATCCATGGGGTGGGATCCGTGGGGTGGGGTGGAGAAGAACCTCTGGGATGGGTGAGGAACACCTGGGGTGGGATGGGATCCATGGGGTGGGATGGGATGGGATGGGATCCATGGGGTGGGATGGGATCCATGGGGTGGGATGGAGAAGAACCTCTGGGATGGGTGAGGAGCACCTGGGATGGCATGGGATCCATGGGGTGGGATGGGATGGGATGGGATCCATGGGGTGGGGTGGAGAAAAACCTCTGGGATGGGTGAGGAACACCTGGGGTGGGATGGGATCCATGGGGTGGGATGGGATGGGATGGGGTGGGATGGAGAAGAACCTCTGGGATGGGTGACGAACACCTGGGATGGGATGGGATCCATGAGGTGGGATGGGATGGGATGGGATGGGATCCATGGGGTGGGATCCATGGGATGGGATGGGATGGGATCCATGGGATGGCATGGGATCCATGGGATGGGATCCATGGGGTGGGGTGGAGAAGAACCTCTGGGATGGGTGAGGAACACCTGGGGTGGGATGGGATCCATGGGGTGGGATGGAGAAAAACCTCTGAAATGGGTGAGGAGCACCTGGGATGGGATCCGTGGGGTGGGATCCATGGGATGGGATGGCATCCATGGGGTGGGGTCCATGGGATGGGATCAATGGGATGGGATGGAGAAAAACCTCTGAAATGGGTGAGGAACACCTGGAATGGGATCCATGGGATGGGATCCATGGGATGGGATGGAGAAAAATCTCTGGGATGGGTGAGGAACACCTGGGATGGGATGGGATCCATGGGGTGGGATGGGATCCATGGGGTGGGATGGGACGGGTCATATTGGGCTGTGTTGGGTTGGACTGGGTCACGTTGGGTCATATTGGGCTGTACCAAGCTGTGTTGGGCTGGACTGGGCTGTGTTGGGCTGGACTAAGACTTGTTGGGCCAAGTTGGGGTGTGACAAAGCTGTATCACATCATCTTGGGATGTGACAAAGCCATACCAGGCCATGTTGGGGTGTGACAAAGCCGTGTCACATCACCTTGGAGCGCATCTGGCCATGTCCCAGTGTGTGTGGCCATGTCCAGCCGTGTCCCAGCACACGTGGCCGTGTCCGGCCGTGTCCCAGCGTGTGTGACACGGCGTGGCCACACGCAGGGGACAACAAGGAGGAGGACAGCAGCGTCATCCACTACGACAACGAGGCCATCGCGCGGCTGCTGGACCGCAACCAGGACGCCACCGACGACGCCGACGTGCAGAACATGAACGAGTACCTGAGCTCCTTCAAGGTGGCCCAGTACGTCGTCAGGGAGGAGGACAAGGTGTGCTGGGGACAATGGGGACAAAGGGACGACACTGGGGGGACGCTGAGGGACATGGGCATGGCAGGGCTGGGGAGCCTGGAGGGGATGGATGAGCACCTGAGCTCCTTCAAGGTGGCCCAGTGCGTTGTCAGGGAGGAGGACAAGGTGTGCTGGGGACCCTGGGGACGCTGGGGGGACAGTGGGGACACTGGGAGACAATGGGGACATGAGGGGACACTGGAGACAGTGGGGACACTAGGGGGACACTGGGGACACTGGGACACACTGGGGACAATGGGACTGGGGACAATGGGATAGGGACAATGAGACAGGGACAATGAGATGGGGACAGTGGGACAGGGGACAATGAGATGGGGACAGTGGGATGGGAAAAATCGGATGGGGACAATAGGATTGGGGATAGTGGGATGGGGACAATGGGATGATGGAGTTGGGGACGATGGAGATGATAGAGATGATGATGATGGTGATGGCAATGATGGAGATGGTGGAGATGATTGAGATGATGATGGAGATGATGATGATGAGGATGAGGATGAGGATGATGGAGATGATGATGATGCTGGAGACACCAAGGACAGAGACACCAGTGCTGGGCGCACCGTCCCCAGCACTGACCAACATGGCACTGACCCCTGGGTGACCCTGCTGACCCCGGGTGACCCCGAGTGACCCCGCGTGTCCGGCAGATCGAGGAGATCGAGCGGGAGATCATCAAGCAGGAGGAGAACGTGGACCCCGACTATTGGGAGAAGCTGCTGAGGCACCACTACGAGCAGCAGCAGGAGGACCTGGCCCGGAACCTGGGCAAGGGCAAGCGCGTGCGCAAGCAGGTCAACTACAACGACGCCGCCCAGGAGGACCAAGGTGGGCACTGGAGGGCACTGGGATGGACTGGGATGGCACTGGGAGCGACTGGGATGGACTGGGATGGAACCTGGG
>JAWWMS010000105.1:27641-49426 GCA_035048045.1 Chlorospingus semifuscus
CGACGCTCTTCCGATCTAAATTGACCAACACAAAAACACATATCGAAAAGATGTATCACCAGTGAACAAAGCCTATAACCCTCATGATTGGTGCAATTACACAGCTCGTGTAATTTCTGTGTCCTCTCTCCATCCCAAAGTATTACCCAAGAGAAAGTTTCTCATCTGTGGTGATAGAGTATGGGCAGAGATCCCCTCCCGACTCCAGGGAGGTCCCTGTACTCTGAGAAAACTTTCTACCCTTACTCCAAACATCACCCTGTTACATAATTAGAAAAAAGAAAGAGAATCAAAATGTGAAAAAAGGTCCTACACTGAATTAGATGAAAATTGTGATCCAAGATTATACGATTGGAACAGACCAAAAAAGATTGCTGTCTCTCTGTTTTTACCCTGAGTAGCTGCAGCTAAAGCCCTCAGTGAAATCAATCACCTTGAGTGCTGGGTCAGTAAACAAGCTAATGCCACATCAGCAGCCTTAAGTGATCTCTTAAAAGAAGAAGAAACCACAAGACAAACTTCACTCCAAAACCGAGCAGCAATCGACTTCCTGCTGCTTGCCCACAGACATAGATGTAAAGACTTCGAAGGAATGTGCTGCTTCAACCTCTCTTCGTGTTCAGAGTCCATCCATGCGAACATCCAGAAACTGAAAGATCTTGTGAAAGACTTGAAAGTAGAAAGAATCCCAGATTGGGTCAATGAACTTTTCGAGCAATAGGGACTAACAAGATGGGTGCATCTTTAGTTAAGGGATTGTTGTTGATTCTCCTTGTAATTTTTACGGTGTTAGCTATGTTCTTGTGTCTTGTTCACTGTTTCAAAAGAACTCTCGCGCATGCATTTTTTGTAAAAACAAAAAGTGGAGTTGTAGTAAACCCCTCAAGTTTAGCCAGGGCCCCTTGGAGAATAGAATGCTGACACAGCGGCAAAGAAGTTTCCTGTCTCCAGGGACATCCGCCTTGTATCTTATCCCTATAGCCATGTAAGGCAATATGTTGTTAACCCTACTATTAGTCACTTATGGTCATTCTAACACCTTTGCCATTAGTCAGGATTGGATCCGGGCCAAGGGTATAAAAGTAGTATACTGTACCCCTACTAACTCAGAAAAAGAAGAGCTGAGACCCTTCACGGACCCTCCAATAAAGCCATACTCGTGGAACAGCCAGCGTCTTCTGCTTCTCCTCTCTCTACCGTCTGCTAGAGCCTTAAGCCAAGAGAAAAGCTACCTAGCAAGCAAAGAACTTGAAATCATAAGAGCTGCCTAATCACTAAGAGCTGAATATTCCCTGCTTGCTAAGGCTGTCCCGCAGCCTTAGTCTGAGAGCGAGCTGGCTTCTAGCACCCAGTCCCCTTGAGGACTGTACTCTGGAGCTGTAACAGCTTGCATAAGATAAGACCAAGCAAGGCTCATTTAGCTTTGGAATATAGATAAAGGAAACATGCTTATCTCACACCTTCACAAAACAGAGAAAAGGAGCTTGAGATAGGAAGATGAACATCAACTCAAGGATTTATATTTTCAACCAAGGGAAGCTGGACATCACTGTTATGAGATTTATAGTCCTTGCAATTAAAAGGTGGACACACATCTGGGGAGCTGGACTTCACCACGTGGGATTTGTCTTTCTTCTTTCAGAAACTGGACCACTACCATCTGGGGATGCTCCTTTTGGGATACATCCTGAGAAAAACTAAATCACAATTGTGTATAGAATTGTGGTGTAAAAATTGGGAATAGAAACTGCTGAGAGAGCTTATGAGTACCCCTATAAATACCTGTAACCCTCAGCTATGGGTGTGCAGTTGGAGGGAAAACTTCCCCCACTGTACCCAGCGCTGTATTGCTCATACTTTGCCATATTAATTAATAAATTGATTGCTTCTTGAATATTGGCCTAGTCAAGCTTCTTATTTATAACATTCTCCAGGATGCCCTGAAGCTCCTGTGATGCTCTGCTCCTCTCCAGGCCCCACCTGGTTCCAAGCTGCCCTTGGCCAGGGCTGTGCATGTGCTCACAGCCCATAAAGCAAATCCAATCCAGCTCTCATTACACTGCACATTCCTTCCTTTTATCCAGCTGGACATTCTCACAAAACTCAAAAATTCCCTCCTCAACTCGAAAACCAACAGCACCCCCTCACCCCAAAAAGAGTCCGAAACCTCAAACCTGCCAAAATCCTTTCTGCCTTTGAGATCTCTTTCAAAGTTTGTGATTTGGCCAGCAAATTAGGAATGCGTGAGAGTGTGAAAGATGAGCAGACGATGTCATTGTGTAAGTCTACTTTCATTAAGAAAACAAGGCTGGAAATTCTAGTAGAGCCTTGCTGGTAGCTGACACTGCCTGGATCTGCCCTCACACAGCCTGCTCTGCTTTAACAGATGATACATCTCCCATGCCTCTGATGCAGCCTGTCAAAACCCTTTTGTGGAGAACAAGGAAATATCCTGATTTTTTTATTTTAGATGAGAGCAAAACAATTTTCAAAATTCTGTTTGAAATATGTATGCCCTGCCATACCTTTCCTGGAATCTTGCTTTCTGTAAATGTTTGGACATTATTCACAGAAAACAAGGTGGAGCACAAATGTCAGACTGCCACAGCTTATAACTTGGAGAAAACAGTCATTAAAAAAATGACTGTGTTGGTTTCAAGGTTCACTGAGGTATTCTGAATGTTTTGTTTGAAATTTCAAAAGAACAAAACCAAAACAAGCATTTGAGTGGGCCAAGAACCTCTGATAACACCTTTTTTTTTGAGGAATGTCATAGTATAAAATGGGGCATTTATTTAAGAGAAAGTTATATATGTATCTGCTCTCTTTTTTTTTGTTTTGAAAATCATAAATCTACTTAGTAGTGCTTTTTTTTTTCCTTAGGTTTTTTGTTGTTACTTCAGTTTTCTGGACTGCATAGATTCAATCTATCTAAGCCAAGAAGTTCTCTTTTAAATGAGTTGTCTTGGAATGACATATGGGAGCCTTCATTTAACTACAGGATTGGGTATCACTTTTACACCTTCTCACTGCTGATCCACCCCCTTCTTCTTTGAGAATCTGCAATAGAGTGCCCCATCTTTACTTGCTGCCCTCTTATCCAAATTACCATCCAGTTTCATATTTATACCTCTGAAAGTTCATAGCATCTAAAAGTAGATGAGAACAATCCTTCCCATTAATGCTGCTGTTTGTAATTGGAGAGATGATTGTAACTGAAGAATTATTATTATTATTATTATTATTATTATTATTATTATTATTATTATTATTATTATTATTATTATTATTAAAATAGACACTACTGTTTAACCAGTTACTTCATATAGGTCATCTTTACTCACCTTATATCACCCTACAGTAGTTGTTTTTTACAAAAATTTCTGCCTCTGATGTCTAGGAATCGTATCTTACATAATTTATGTTATGTATGGACCCCCTTTGCCATTTCTTCTGTTGAAAATATCATATCTCAACATCTTAAGGTAGGTTGCAAAGGGCAAGCAAAAAGTCTTCACAGCTAAAATGGTTTTTAGCTCCTCATAGCTTTATTTTTATTAGTTTTTTTTAATCTTTTCTCCTTATTTTTCTGTATATCATCAGCAGTAACAAATAATAGTGATAAATAATGTAGGCTCAGCCAATACTCCACATTAGGAATGTAGGCACTAAACTCCTGAATTATTTTCTGTCACTGTGCATAGGCACAGGAGGCCACAGTACCTCTTCCTAAGCATTTTCTGGTGTGTAGTTCTTCCCCTGCCTATAAAGGTTAAGCCATTGTTTTCTAATTCCTTTTAGATGCTTCTTAGTCAGCCTTGCTGGATGAGAAAAAAAAAAAAAAAAGTGCAGTTTAATTGTATCAGTGAAGTTTCTGTCTTAACTACACTGTGTCACGTGTTAATGGAAGTAGAGATAACTTACAGGTGGTCCTTTTATCACAACTGAAATGACCCAGTTAACTTTAACACTGTATCTTTTCTCCCTTTCAAAAGTTTTGTAGAGGGTACCTGTGAGTCACTAAAGGATGATTACCCACCAATGGATTTAGTTTCTCTTCTGAGAAAACTGTAATTTCAGCACCAAGGGAAGGGAACAAATTTTCAGGTCTTACCCCCAGTAATAGCACTCGCATCTTCTTTGGTTTTGCACAAGGATTCCTCTCTGCTTTTACAAGGCACACAATGATTAATTGACTGACCAGGTCATGAACTGGGCTGATTGGAGCAGATAATGCTAATAACTGCACGAAACCATTGAGATAAAAGCAGAATTTAGGCTGGAGTTTGCAGCGCACTCAAACACATGCAGTGACCTGCTTGTGTGTTGCTGTGATTATCTCCTGAGTTACAGGGGCTGTGTGTGGTGCAGAACAATGAAATTGCTGCTCCTGGTGAGGTTTGGATATTTTCTGTTTAGCCAGGACTGTGAGAAGTACTGCAGAAGAGTTGAACAAGTGTGGTGGCATTTTTATTTCCATATTGAACTTCTGATTGTATTGATTAGGCCCTGATTGAAAATCACAGCTCCTGAGGATATACTTACATTTTATATATTTTAACTCCCTCACCCCAAACCCTCCACCCTCTCTGAGCTCCCTGAGGTTTTTAGTGTATGGAGCAAGCAATTTCTTAGGCTGCAGAGGGGAGGGGAGAAATCACAGAATAATTGTGCCATGCAGAGGATGTGAAAATTCAGCTGCTGGCTGCAGTGAAATGTCAGCATACTTTGAAAGCACCACAGCCTCAAACAGTGAGACCACCTCCCAAACTATAAATAAATAAAGTGATTGTATAAAAACTTGGAGCCAATTACTGTTTAGAAAGCAACCATTACTTTGTCTGGTTTAGAAAACACATTTCATGAGCTACAATTACAAAATAAAAAGAGAATTCTGTATCAATGTGGTCCTAAATCCTTAGGATAAAAAGAAAATTAACTAAATGCTTATATGTTTTCCAGGGATATTCCCTGAAGTTAATGTGTCAATTTTCAGTCTTAATTGCAGCAGCAAACTGGAAGCAGCATTTTCAAACTCAAGTCATAGTGATATTACAGATAAAATGTAAGAAATTGCAAAATGGGTCTGGAAATTTAGTGAAGAATCACTGCATCAAACAGGAGGGTATTTGAGAAAGGGCAAGGAAGAGAATGCTGAGGGGTTTAGCCATTCAAAATAAGAATTATACATTCAAAATAGTTGATTGCTCATTCTTCTGGCCACTCATCTGGCCAAGAATTCAGTTTAAAATTCAGTAGATACGCTCACTTTTGATGATGCTTGCCTTTGATGCCTAAATTAGGGATGGGCAGTGTACATGAATCTACCTTTAATTTGGATGGACACTTTTGAAAAGAATATCCTCATTATCTCTGGTGCTTTTGTTTCAGAGCCTGCCAGCTGGTTTGCTCTCAGATACAACTAAATTAGAAGATGTGCTCAAAGAGTTCACCTGATGTGCTACAACCATTACCAAGCACTCAGGTTATAAATATTCCAAAATAAAATCCCTAAAGCACATATAGTCTGGATACTGCATTCTCAGCAAGAAGAACTCACCTTCTACAAAGACCTGCACTTAAGTTCTCCAACTGACATTGGAGACCTGGCAATGAATTTTAAGTTTGTGAGTGTGACATGAGAGAAATCAATCTCTTTTTCTCTCAATAGAGTATTTCCTTTCACAGATTTTTCGGTCTTTTCCAGTCATGAAAAATATAGACATCACAACAAAAGGAGAAGCTCTGAGTTCAACAGCAGAATTCAACAGGAGCTCTTTTTGTGAAGTTCCAAACTGGCTCAGCTTTGCCTAAATTTGTACCAAATGATATATACCAAGTTGCTTACACCTGCTTTTAATGAACTTTGGATATTTGAAGTACACACATACATTAGGAATTGTAGCTTCTGGAAGGCGAGATCTGTTATCTGATCAGAATATCTGTGCTACTTCAAGGAACAAAAGGAAAAGTGTTCTCAATTTATCTTCTAATTTAAACGTAAATTTTTTCTGCATTTTTTCAGATGCTGACAATTTCAGAGCAGAGTTATGTCACTGAGCTTTCATACTTTGTATGAAAATATTTTACTGGGCATGCAAAACCCTCCTCTAGGAATCACAACTGGCAAATCTAAGCCAGAATGGTGTCTACTCTCCTTCCCACAATTATTCAGTCAAAGATAGAATTTGCCTATTAGCCATTATTCACATTGCCTGAAAGAACTAACCCTACTACTGAAGGTACAATAAATGAATCATAGATATTTTGGGTTGGAAGGGCACACAAAGATCATTGAGTCCAGCTCTCATAGGGAGATCAAACCCACCAGCTTGACTCCAAGGAGTTTTTGTGGGAAACAAGATGTCCTTAATTAAAAGGAGATACATAAACACATTTCTGCCTTGCAAGTGTGCCTCCTCCTGCACAGTGGTTCCCCATCTTCCTCTTGTGAGGATTTTTTGGTTTTGTTTTCTTTTCTTGTCGTTTCCACACACACACACACACACTCTCAACAGCGCAATTGCAAAACAGAATTTTGCCATCTGGTGAAGCCCAGCAAAACTATCTGTAGCACAGCATGGTGCCACTTGCAGGAGCTTTGCTCGAGCCAAATTTAGTGGTGGCATAAGTGGTGTAAATGACATGCCAGTAAATCAGTGCAAGTCAGCATGAAGGCAATTTAGGTACTGGAAAGTGTGGGTTATTGTAGGAAAGGATCCAATTTAGGTATGCACTATAATGGAACGTCATGCAGCTGATCACTTCCATAAATGATAAATTTAGGCTTTAAAGTCACAGTGTGGAAGGTTGCATCTAATGGCATTCAACTTAAAACAAGGCTTTTCTCATACAGAACTCCCAAAAGCTCCATAGAAACAAAAGAGGAAGATTGTTATTAATGATGACCACAGTTGCAATCACTAAACAAGGGAACTCAAAGGGAACTGGATGTGTGGTATATGACCTGTGTGGAAGGCTAGGGAAGCCTTATTATGCATGTTATTTTTAAAACTAAGCAGATAGTTTGACTTTACTAATCTGCTGATGAATTCTGCTTTTCATTTCCATTTGAAAACTGTCCAACAATATTGCTTTATGCTCTTAATTCCCCTAATTAAACTCATTGCTTCTGTAGATACACTTAAACTAAAAAGTTACTAAAATAAAATAAAATAAAATAAAATAAAATAAAATAAAATAAAATAAAATAAAAATTGAACTCACCAGATTAAGCACAGGGCATGCTAAGGTTCAAACCCAAAGATTTTAGATTCTGCAAATGGTGGATGTATTTCACCCAACTGCAACTTTGCCTCTCACATCCATGACTTAGTACTTAGAAATAAAGAGAAAAGTCTGCTCTTTTGGGCAGCCAGCTGGGAAAGGATAATCATGTACCACATTCTGTGAACTAATCAAGTGTATAAACAGCTTCTTTTTTCCCCTGCACTTTTATATAATTTATTCTTATCACAGCGTTGTGTGACAGTAACAAACTACAAGAAATTTATGTTAAGTTTTAATCTTCAGCATTTAGCAACTTTTCCAATCTTTCTTTTAAGTGGCACCTTCAGAAAATTGCCAAGCAGGTACTCTGTTTATGACAAGATGATGGAAGAGGAACATGGTAAAAGCCAAGTAACAGCAGGGATCCACCTCGGGTGTCACTGTTGTAATGTGTGCCCAGGTGTCCAGTCAAAAAGACTGATTCATTTTTGGCATTTAGTTCTTCTCTGTGAAAGGTCTGTGTGAGAATTTATGACAAATGAGGCTGAGGTTTAACCCATGTTCGCCACGAGGGAAAACACAATCTTGTGAATCAGAGCCCAGCAGCAGGTAAAGGTCAAGGAGAAAATGTGCTTTATTCTGAGAGCTTTTCAAGGGCTGACTCAAAAGCTGCTGGTTCAACTTTATGATATCCTTTGCCCTACTCTGTCTTCCCATTGTGGCTGAAGGTGCTTTAAGCCACAGGTATTCTGTAGAGAAAAAATGGGGTTGTTGCACAGCTAAAGAAGAATCACTGCTTAGGAAGAAAAAAAAAAAAGCAAAGAAATTGTGAGAAAAGTGTAATTTCTTTTGGCACCACCTGGTTTCTTGCAAGTCAAAATAAATGCAGACTGAGAAGGGCAGCACTGAAGAGCAGGACAGTGAAGGTGCTGCTGCAGGGAGGCTGACAGAGCTCTGACCCCTGGCCCATTATTGTGTCTTTTCACAGATCTTTGTCCTTCTTCAGCACCTGTGAGCCTGTTATATCTATGAATAGCTGTATTCATTTGATCAGTTTGGCTGTTTCTTACATAAAAACATCTGCTGCTTTCTCCCAAAGCCAAACTTTTGGTAAGTTGTACGACTGTCTTAAATGTCTCTTACAAAACCGTGTTATTTTCTTCCATCATATCAGGGTTTCATCTGCTTTTGGGACCTACTTGATACTATGTTTTCCACATTTTTTTCCTTAATTTGGAGTCCAAATCATCAGGAAAAATATTAGATTTTATTAACTTTTTTTGGTAAATGAAGACATTGCTTATCAGTTTATTAATATGGGAGATATCTAAAACTGACTTTCTAGTTATTAAAAAAAAGGCTGAAAATACAAAATATGATCAGTGGTGTTAAATTAAAGGATGTGGACATACAGAATAAAATACTAATATTTGTATGCTATCTTTATGAGGGAATGTTGATTTGGAAGGCTGGCAGCAAATTATTGTTGATCCAGCTATGTGCCATTGATCATTTCAATAGGAATGGAGTTTGGTGGAAAAAGACTATTGCTCATGGTAAAAGATGTGTTCTCAATTTAATCACAGGTAAAATAAATGTTTTTACTTTTAAAACATGAAATTAGCACTTCTCTCCCAAACTATTGACTTACAGAACAGAAGCTTGGACCAGAGTTCTCCTCTGATTACCAGTGTAATCAGAGCCTAAATCGTTACATTTTCTGATTGTGTTGAATGTCTTTGTATTCTAAATAAATCTTTCAAAATTGGTAATGCTTCCTTGATATACTTGAAGTTCAGTAAAAAGGTGTATTTTGATAAAGACAAAAAATTTTTTGACAAAAATTAATTTTTCAAATGAGCCATCTATTGATCCAACAGAGAAAGCAGACAAAGGTTTGTCAGTAATGGACTCATTATTGCTCATTCCCTGCATTTTTCCATATTTTTAACTGCTGTTTACTGATTGTTAAAGGGCTAGAGAAGGTTGAGTTGAATTTTAGTCTATTGCATTTTCATCTTTATCAGTCAAGGACTTGACTAATTTAAATAAATCAAAGGATTAGCTGAAGGTCTTATGCAGCTTCATAAAGTGAAAGCCCCTGGTTTCCTTGGGAATCGGCTCTGGAGACTTTATAGAGAGACTACTCTGATCTGATTGTTTGGAAAGAGAATTTTAATAAGGTAAAAACAACCAACAGGACAAGGTGCACTGCACTAGGAATGAACCAGAATGGAGCAGAGATATTTGTACACTTGAATATACGGAGGGGGGCTAAGGTGGGCTTTGAGGGAAGGATCCAATGGGAGAGAACAATTAGGAATATTACAATTTCTGCAGCAAAAGTAACCAATAGTAACAGGAAGAACCCAGAACTTTCTAGCAATAATTTGCATACCTGAACAGAGAGATCTTGGGAGTGAGCTTTTTGCTCATATCAACTAGAAATTATTTTCTCACAGTCTTAAGCCAAGGTTTCCTCGTTTTGCTGAATCAACCCCAACAATAAAGCTTGTTTGTATTTCTTGTGACTGAATCCTGGAGTTATTTCAACTAAGTCATACTGGCCTTTGCCTTCTTCCTTCTGCTGCATCTGTTGAAGTACTTAAAGTAATGAAGATCTTATTTGGGCTTTTTCTAAAGGAAGTCCTGGTTTCTGGCATTTTAAATGTAAGTTTTAGATTTGCCAACCAGTATTTCAACAGCTGATCAATATTTGTATGTATGACCGGAACTGGACTCACAGCTTAATAGATTGCTTGACCAGCTCAAGGAGAAATTTTATTTTTCAGCTATGTGTCAGTTCCTATGCGACTTCCCACTGAGGATTGCTGGAAAACACTATGCTCTGTTTATGCAAGGTTAAAAATGTAAATTCCTTAAATGGGAATAATCTGCATTGTTTGTAGGGTCATGGGTCAGGGTTGCAGTGCTGAACACAGTCCATCTTGTCACCATCTCATTTGTGTCAGTTTAAATGGTTTATTAGTTATGCCTTGTTACACGCTCATTACTTATTTAGCATCAACTTTTTTGGCTTATTATTAATTTGTAACCACGCTGGTGAAAGGTGCTGTAGTTGGTCCACTCAAACAGTGCTAGCTGTCAAAATGAATTAACTGCAAGACTCTCAATAAACACGTTAATTATGTTTAGCTTAGAATCAAAAGAATATCTTTTTCCTGTGAGAAGCCTAAAACTTGCTTGTTTGTTTTATATTTTTTGGTTGCTTCTCCAAGCAAGATTACGTAAAGAAAATGGAAATAAGAAAATGGAGTTCTTCAAGCATGAGTTAAGTGGTGAGTGGTAGTGACGTGGACTTCATTAATTCTCCAAGAAAGGTGAAATAGGAAACCCCTGACAGCCTTCTTAGAAAGCCACATGTCCTTGCTTGTGTGGGTAAGGCACTGAACTGTTGCTTTAATATCACTAAAGCTGGTAAGCATTTCTGAGGAAAAAGGTTTATGATCCTATTCTATTAAGAAATATGGAACTCTGGCTCACTTGGAAATGAGTTTAAACAGAATCTGCAGAGGGAATGAATCAGTTGCTGCAGCTGCCACAAATTCTTGCTAATCGACCCTTTCCATTTTTTGCTGAGTGAGGTCAAACTCTACATCTCCTTGTGAAATACAGTATATCAGATACTGCTGCCCTGTGTGTGTCTGGTCTTACAAATGGCTCTTTAATTTTCAGGTTTTCCGTCCAAAAACCCCAAACACTCAAATGGTCTAGATACACATCCCTAGCATGTTTCACATAAGCTGGACAACAAAATTCCTAATAGATGTTTCTCCCAAACATACTGTGCATCAGGGCAGAGAAAAAAGCTCAGAGAGCTGGAGAAACATGTAATCACCATTCTCAGATTCATTTCTGCAATTACAACACAGTGAAGAGAAAATATGAGTTTGCAGAGCTCTAAACATTTGAGATTGATTTAGCCAGAATAAATACATTCTTCAGTAAGTGCTTTCCTATGTACAAGATTCAAGTTTTTGTGACATAGGAGAGAGATCTATAGGGATTTAATCAACTACTTTACTATAACTGCCACTCACAAAATATGCTGCTATTTTTTGATATGTCAGTATTTATCCAGTAAGGGCACCGGAGTTGCTAATTAATTGTATGCAGTAAACACAGAGACTAGCAGCTGCTGCTTTTGATTTTCATCAAACTCTCCACAGATACATGTTGAAAATTATTTTCTTCCACAAACACACTGAGGATTTTTATTGCCTTAATTTGTGGGCAGTCTGAGGCATTTTGAAGACTAATTTTTGTTCAGTGGGTGGAATAGTCAGCACTCTCTAAAATTCAGAGCTCTACAAGATCATTTGATGATTACTGAAACTGTTGGCTTGTGACCATGATTTTAATAGAGAACTGCTTAATCAGATACTGAAGTCATTTAAAAAAAAAAGCAACATCTCATTCACATGTTTGTTTTTTACCATAGTTCCATATGTTTACTCTCTTGGTCTCTTGCTCTCAGAATATGCACTCTTTAACCTCTGCTTGTGCTTTTGTATCATTTACTTTAGCAGTTACTTTATGGCGCAGAGCAAATTCATTAATAAATTTTCCTTTTCCCAAGTTCCATGGGAACATGTCAATGCTGTATATTTGATGCTTCAGTGATGAATCCTTTTTCCAGTAGGAATTAGAATATTCCCTATTGTTGGGTTAGAAATGGGCTGGCACTGTTTAGGTCTGTTCTTGACCACTCCAATGAGATCAGGTGCTGAGATTTGGCATCATGCTGAGGTGAGTTAAGGCTAAGCAAAATAATCTGGCTTGGCTTCTGACATAGTGAAAACTATGTGGAAGCAATATTATTCTATTAACTGATTTTTTGAGGCATCTAAAATTAGAAAAGCTTTGGGATTGGCACTGGCAACATGTTACAATAGGGAGTACTCCAGAGGTGCCAGAAATTATATTTCTGGAAACAAGTATAATGTAATATTAAAGTTTTATCTGTTTTGTTATTTTGGGTCTTTGGATTTCTCTGCCATAAGAGTTCTGTCTGGTGAAAGAAGGAAGTAATACAATATGTGCTGCAATTTTTTGTCATAATGATTTTGTTCAAAGACTTAATAGTGTTCAGACTGTCATCCCTAGGTTAAAATGGCAGCTGCAAGGCCCTGAGCACAGGGTACCTGAGTAAGAGTCTTTGCAGGGACTCTGTGACCTGCTAATATTCTTGGTGGCACTGATTTTATTGGGGGAGAATCCCACTGCAGTGGAATTTTTTCAGGTTTTCTGCAGAATAGGTGAGAGCAGAGTTCAGTGGCCTCAAATTCCAATTAATGGTTGAAAGAAGTTAGTAACTTATACTTGAAAATGGATTTCATTGTCTGCAATATAACTGTTAAAATATGGTAGCCATGATCTTTGAGAAACTTTAATCTCTGAAGGTCTGTTTTGTAGATATCCTGGCTTTGGTGTCTTTTGGAGATTTTGTCTTTCTGAGTAGCAATCAAATTAGGGAATGGAAAACTATTGCTAAGGCCTAATGAAGAAATTTTGTGTAAGTTCCAAAAGAACCAAAATGCTGCAAATAATGAGGTTATACAGCTAAAATCACCAATGATCATAAGCTCAAGTGCTGAAAGATTGCTGCTGCCTGGCTTCCCACTGAATCGTTTATTACTTTAAAAAATTGCACTTTTACATCCCACTTTGATATGATTCTCTTTTCACATTTTAATAGTGTTTACTATTGGCTGTTTCCTCAGCTGTGCCTAACCTTATCTGAAATTTTTAATGCAGTGATTCTCGCCTTTCTTAGGAAATGCATCTCCTTGGTTTTTAACTGTTAATTCACACCAAGTCCTGGAAACTCTCTGTGCTCTCACCTCAGCAGTGTGAATTTTCTGCCACTGTAAGTCTGTAACACTAACACTGCAATCTGTCTGAAGTTTCAAAATTTCCACTAATGCTGTAGAACCGAGCAGGTCTCACTCTCATCTGCCAGGAATCTCTGATAAATGAGCAGCCGTGCATCTCCTGCCAGCTTTGATGCTGCAGCACAGACAGCAGCCACGTTCCTTGCCAATGCCACCACCAGCAGTAGTAAAGTGTTTATTTAGGTTTTCTCAGTGCTAAAGGTGATCACCATAGACAGCTGTAAGCACAACTAACTGCTCGCCATAATTCTAGTCAGAGTGCTTAGAACTTTGCTCCATCATTTTCTTTCTTAAAGCTCTTGAGCATTGAGCCATTTCTTACCATGTGGATGAGTTTTGCATATTGATCTGAAAGTGTACTTTTGCCTTGTTACTTTGCACATCAATCTTATCTCAGTCTCAATATGTCCTTTATAAGGAAAATGAGCACATGAACAGTTTATACCTCCACGAATGAGGCAGGAGAAGGCCATGTGGCTTGTGCAGAAACAGACAATTTATAGTTCAGTGTCCTGGGCCTTATAAATAGTTTGTTATATCAGATATCAGTGAGCTTGACAAGACACTCCACCCAGCACCACAGGACAGGCTTGACAAATACCCTTCATAAACCCCAAGCAGAGTTCCCTGAATATATCATTGGCATGTGCCAACGTCCTGCTCTGCCATCACAAATGAAGTCTCCTTCAGAGCATTCAGTCAGCACCCTCTCAGCAAGTCACTTCCCGTTCAGACCCTGCAGCACTTGAAGAAAGTTTATATTTAGACAGTGACAGAACAGCAGTTTCAGATAGGCAACTTCATCTCGGTTACTTCACTAAGGCACCAGATTTGCCAATTATATGTAATGCCCCTTGCCTGTAGCAATTTCATACTTGGTTTGTCAAGCACATTTGTTATGTATGTTCAGGCAAAGACTGCGATAATGAAAAATACCTTATCCTGCAAGTTCTTCCATCTCTTCAATTCCAAACTTAGAGCTGAAGCTTTTTCATTCCAGCAGTAACTGATATTTAACTATTAGTGGTTTTCTATCTGAAATTCATGGAAGACTTCCAAGAGGGGAAAGTAGTGAGGAAGAAGCAAAAGTGTCTAAGGTTAAGTCAGACAGAGGTCACAGGAAAAGTCAGTGGTACAGACAAAAATACATAGCAGAGAGGAATTTGCTCTCCATTTGGAATAGAGGACATAGGGGACGTGAATGTCCCTTTGTTAATGCCTGTCCTGTGTTAACAGGAATTGTGTATCTAATCCTATATCATCATATATATAATATATATACACATTATGATGTGTCCATATAATGCATATAAAATAAAAATATATTCAGATTGCAACTGCAAAAAATCTTACTTTCATCCTTCTTTGCATTCAAAACAAAATGAATAGGGCAGGCTTCCAATGGAGGAGCAGCAGGCTTTTGAGGCAGTGACATTGCTGTGAAATTGCATCAAAAAATGGACTGGTTTTAGTGTAGAAACTTGAGGGTTATAACACAGTCTAAACCATTTTTGATGTGAGAGAATAGGCAATAAAGGAAACTACAGAATTGTTCAAACTGGGGGCAAAGGCTTGTGTGCAGCAAGGGTCAGCCTAATCCAATAGTTTGGGAAATCTAGTAAATGCATTAAAATTTGTTACTTCAACATAGTAGTAATTCTCCTAAATCTTGAGTCCAGAAATAATAATCCAGTAGTCAAGACTACATAATGTGGCACTTCACTAGAGCAATCCGCCCCTTGAATGCTGGAGAGGAACAGTTTCTTCCTAGAAGAGAAAACAGGCCAGTGCTCATTGCCAGGAGTTTTTCTGACAAGCTTCTTTATTTTCCTTCTTGAATCTTTACTTCTGGGTAAATTGTGAGTGTGTTGACCTCAAAGAAAGTGAGGGATATTTGAAAAAACTGTAAACTGCAGCCTGGCAAGCAGCACTCCCTATCCCTGTCCTGGCACTAACCAGGCATCCACAGCAGCATCTCCTGTTTGTTGTTTGCTTGAAGTGTGCAAAATGCTTGGAGTCATTTGTTAACATAGTGATAGAATTTTTCTAAAGCAAGGATTATCCCAGCTGAACTGGTTTAACACAGGCCTTGAGTATTTCTGGAAGTGTTTTGCAGTCCACTTGGGAACTGTGGATCTGGAGAGAAGTAAAAACTAGTTAAATAAAGAAAAAAAAATCTATTTAAGAAGAAAAAAAGCAACAAGACTCATTACTGATTGAATAGGCCCAGGATGCAGAATAAGTAATTTCAGTTCCCCTAGCTAAATTGTTGCTTTTGGTTTTCTTGTCTGTTCTATAACAATCTCTCTTGAGATTTTCACTATCCTGTAGGCAGCTCTGTTGCTCCCAATATTCAGCAGAAGTGTACATTTACCTTCCCAAAGCTGGTTTCTGTGGGTAAAAGCCTGCTTTGAGAGCAGCCGTAGCTATTGACTGACATGAGTGGATTCAGACCTGCAGTCCATGCTTTAAATGACACAATAATTGTGCCTCATCTGCAGCCAAGCAGTATTACCAACATTTTGAGAATCAGTGAGATCCTGATATACTGTTTACTTTTTGGAGAAAAATAGCTACTTGAAAAGCTCTGAGGTCCAATTCTTAGCTGGTTCAGCCCCATTCCATTGATCTTAATGTTTCAGAGGGAATGGAAGATTTGAGACATTGACAACACAAATCATCATGTGCAAAGACTATTCCAGATGAGGCAGCTGTGTAAAACAGGTTAAATGAAATATCATAGTGGTTAATTGTTCTGTTTGAAAATTCCATTTTGTCTTACACAATCACTTATTTAACATTCAGTCCCCTTTTTGCCTCCTTTCCTTGAATTGCCTAACATCCTGAAAGCAGTCACTTATAATTGCAAACATGGAATCAGAAGAGTTGCCTGAATCTGTGGTTATGGTCAAAGTGCAGGAAAATAAGGAGAAGAGAGTGCTGACAGGTGATTTAAGAGTTCAATTTTTGTAATTCCCATTTTACAGGAGGCTCACGCAGCACTGGCACGCTGCACCAGCTCAGAACAACCTCTGAGTGAGGAGTAAGAGTTTTTATGTGAGGAAAATATTTCTTAGGGGAATATTAAAGCAAGAAGGAGGAGACAGTTTTATAGCTGCCTGTTGTGGGGCTTTGTTGGTGCCATTTCAATAGTCAGGAGACAAGGCAAGATCCTGTGCCTGACACCATCCTTATCCTGATTTTGAAGGAGCACTTTTGTGCCAATGAAAACAAAAGGGAAGGAACTGAAATTTGTTTTCTTGTTTTACCCACTTCTATTGAGTCAATATTTAAAATAACACCCCACAACATTATCCAAGGTTCTGAAAAAGCAGTGTAAAGATGTCTGATGTTCCAGCATGTGCTCAAAAGACACTCAAAGGCAGCTGCCTGGGCATTCAGTGGTCTTATGAACTGCTGGTTTCCAATGATATTTGGAAAGAGGAAAGTAATGCAGTACGACTGACCCTGGAGATACTCTTACCTGCAACAATTTGCAGGAAAGGGTTAAAAAATGACAGCTTAAGTGGTGGTTTTGAATGGAATATAGTATCAGTGATATTACAGCGTGTGATATAAACACTGCATGGATCAATTGATTGCCCAGCCTGCAGCCTCATCATTTTTTAGTGTGATGAACTGTTTGTTTCATGGTGTAAGACCTACATCAACTGTAATTATCACTTAATCAGTCTTGAGCAGTAGAAAGCATGTAATGGGCTGCTGGGTCAATTGGGAAGTTAGATTCACTTCATCAATATAGCAGGGCAAGATTATTTTGAAAACTGATCTCCTTCTTTTATAAAACATGTTTCACATGTCTGAAACTGAAACTGTCAGACCAAAATTATACATGAAAGTATTTTATTATCAAAGCAGCTGTCCTGAGGTTGAAATTAGGCTATTTCTGAGTTATGCAAACAAAGCCAAGCATAATAGAAATAAGTGTTGGTGTACTGTGCCATTCTTTATGCAGTGGTTGAGTCAAACATTTGTTCTAATTAATAAAAACTTTCTAAGCAGTTGCCTGGTACCCAAATTCACCTTTCCTATCCAGAGCTTCTTAATTTGAATAAATGAAGTTTATCAAAGAGTGCTAGAGCAGTCTGTTCCTGTGAAAAGAGAACACAGTTGTTGGTGAATTAATTAAAAGACAATATCTTCAACTGCAAAACATATCATGAAAATTTTTAAGAGAACATCAGAATGCTGAGTGGGAGAAAGATAAATCACTCTGGAAAGGGAGATATTTTAAATTAATGGGGGTTTGTGGCCTTTGAAATTGCTGCAAATGAAGTCTGTGAATGGCTTCTGGAATTAATATTGGTATGATATGGTGTGGTTTTATATAATGTCTTAACTGTAGTAATTAATCTAATTTTTAAATCTTCTGATAATGTTTCTGATGGTCCTTCACTTTGAAGTAGCTGCAAAGACTTTTTTAATGATAAGTTTCAAATTAAAAGCAGAGCATATATAGCTGAACCGTTGCACAGATAAACTTACAGGAAAATTTTACAGTTTTCACATAAAGGAGTAAAAGCAGCAGTAAAAACTGAGCCAAGCCAGGAACAGCTGTTTTCTCTTGATGAGTAGCACTGACTGAAGTTGTCATGAAGAGTCTTAGCACATAATGTGCTCTCCATGGACCTGATTGAAAGCCTGTTTACAAGGCAATGGGAATCTTTCAGTGGAATTCCCAGCTGACTTTGAATCAGATCCAGTAAATCTGAACTTGTTTCTCCTGAATTCAAATTCTCTCGTGTGCTAGTGTGTCTTAAGTTTAGCACCATTTTAAAATAATCTAAATATTTTTCTGTCTAAATGTTATCAGGCCTGTAGCAGCTCTCACACATCTTTTTTGCCACTGAAAAATCTGAGAAAACAAAAAACCACAAAAAAACGGAAAAACAAAACAAAAGGAATAAAAAAAGTATAATGATAGATAACCATACTAATAATATCTTACAGAGTGGGGCAGTTTGGAAAGAAAAATGGGCATGACTGGATTGGCAAAGAAAACCAAAAGGAGTGTATATATAAATAGCAAATGCTAATTTTGACATACAAACAGAATTAATTTCAAATAGTCTCATGTGTCTGTATTAGTTATCCAGCAACATAATGCTTCAGAAAGATCAGTGTCATTTCTATACTACATAAAGGACCCAACTGGAGTTAAGGTTTAATCAATTTTATATACTGATTTAAGCAATTAGAAGTGGTTAAGAATACATTTACAAAATGCAAAACCATTTATGTTTAGATAGCAGTGAAATGAAAATATGACCTGCCAATTAATTTGAAGACTCCCGTGGGAGTAGAATCCTGAAAGTATTAGTATTTCAGAATAAAATATTTTTCTAAAGACTCAAAATGACAGTAGCTTCAGTTTCAAATCATGTATTATCCCCCTCAATACAAGCCAATTCATCTGTAACCTCAGTATTAACAGAAACATTTCAAACAAAGATAAATACTTGGCAGGAAAAGCTTGCTTCTTCAAATGAGAAAACTGTGCATTACATTTAGCTTGTCAAGGAAATGATGATAAATAATTCCTAGCTTAAAGCAGAGAATTGTGATTAAGTGATCTGAACAACTAGTGGCAATATCCATCCTAATGACTTTCCCTGTGCCTGCATAATCTCTTCTGAAAGCGTAGCCTTGCTCATAGTGAAAAACAAATGTGATAATTGACGTTTTCAGTCTAGGGCAGCAGAGACACCTCAGCAAACAACCTGTTCTTACTGCTGCAGAGGAGGTTTTGGGTGTGCATGGATGTTCTCATGGCATGTGGCAAGGTAATACATGGTTTATTTGGTCCTTGGAACAATCAGATTTGCTCCCAGAGGGAATGATTTCAGGAGAGTGTCCTATGAACACAGGCAGCAATTACAAAGACTGCTTTCTCTTGCCCTCTCCAAGAACAGCAGAAAGGGGCAGGGAGGGAATCAGTATCTTCATATTTAAAATTAATATTTGCCAAGCAAAAAAAAAAAAAAAAAGTGTAGAGAGAAGATCTTCCTGTTTTCTATAAAAACTTGGATAAACAGCATGGAGGTTGGAAGAGCCACTGCAGATGATGAACAATGCTGGCATAACAAAAAATGAGTCTGCAGTGCCCCTGAACAAATTTATGGTGGAAATTACGAAGAACTATGAATGGAATTAGGACCTGGAGCAGCTATTCACAGGGGCAGAGGGGCCATTTGGTGTTGGGATGGATTTTACTGTGCTCAGAGTTATGTGATGTGCTTGTCTGCAGCAGCTGATGGGATGGCTCTGTGATGTCTGGCGTGCTTTGCCTGGGGAGATGTAAGACACTGACACTTTTTTAGCTCAGTTCACCTTAATGATCACAGCTGTAATCAGGCTTTGAGTTTAATCTAGGACCTGATAGGTAAAGGATGACATGATTTAAGCATCAAAGCCATGCCTGCCTTTCGTGACAATTATTTGCTGACAGGTGTGTTAGTACATCAGTTGTGAGAGAGATGACTTTCATCCTCCTAGATAAAAAACAGACACTGCAGCTGAGCACTGAAACCTTACCTTTTAAATCAGTGCTATATGTAATAAATGGAGATGTTTGGCAATTTAAGGATCCTGCTGAAATCTTATGAAGGAAAACCTGATGCCTAAGAAAGCGGATGTTCATTTTGCAGGCTCTGCTGCTGTTATCTTCAGATAACACAGCTATAGTAATTACTAGCTCCTGTGAGTCTTTCGTGGTTTAGAGTTTGTGAATATCTTTCTTGGAGCTAAAACAGGTGCCTGAATTGCTTCCTCTTTCTAGAATTTTATCTGATGTCAAGACAGAACCTTAACTCAAAATTTCTGGACAGAATGTCTTTTCATATGTGCATCTCTGGCAAAGCCTCTTTTCTTTTAAATTAAACAATAGGAAGACAAATACAATTCTAATAGTTGTATCCATTTTCAAATTCTGACTGATTTTGAACAGGAACTTTTAATTCAGTATTATGACACTCTTGAACTAAAAGTAAGATCTCCCTTACACAAAATATCTTACTGTTACCATGGCTAATCAGACTGATGTTTAACACCACACAAAAATCTGTTTTATGTGATTTTGCAGCCATGGCTCCTGTAGCTGAGCAAAATTCCTGGTGAGTTTGTGGATGATACACTTTAATCTAATCTAGAGCTTTCTGTAGCCCCTGAATTTTCCTGAGGTGCACAGCACAGGAGGTCTGTTGTGTTTAATTAAGAATAAACTCAGCTGAGAGGGCTTTTTTATTGTTTTATCTACTTTTAATGTGTTTAACGGAGTCAGATGGATGTTTGTCTGGATAAGCTTGGGAAAATTTGATTTCTAGTTTTGTAGCAAGACTGGGACTTGAACGAGGCCTCGCTTGAAATTTATTCCTCAGTGAGTAATTCCCTGGCTAACTCTTTGTTGAGAAAAGATCCATACAAGATAAAATCACCAGGATTTTTACCAAATTTCTGCACACTGTAATTGCCTTATCCACTTCTAAACTCCTCCCACAGTCACCTTCAGGGTCAGTTCATGGATGTGCAGAAAATGCAGAGCTTGATTCTGCTTGACTCAGAGACGTTGGCCCATGATTTATTCTCCAGACAGATTTCCACCAGTGACAACAAGAATGATAAAAAACATTCCCTAAAAGGATTGTTTTTTAAATGTAGCAGGTAGAGATAACTTGTACTGCAGAGTTTTCAAAATAATTATATAAAGCATTTTCCTGACTACTTGTCTACTTCTGAATAAATCTTGGAAAATTTAGGAAGGTATAGCTTCCCAAAAGAAAGTTATGCAAAAGCCAATATTTTAAAAGAAGATCACCCAAGCACATATAAATATATACCAACACTGGTGAATAAGGGAAAAACTTAGATCTTACAATGATTATCACCTTTTCCATTTCAAATTTCCTAATATCACCCTGATTAGTTTTTAACAAGATTCACCTACATTTATTTGGCACTTTTGATAGAAATTCCCTTTGTAGATGTCTTACTTTGGTTCCATTGGAGTTTCTTATTGGAAATATTGTTTCCATGATTGCAGACATTCATAAAAAAGTTAGGCAATAAGAGAGGCTTTGTAAGGTAGAAAGAAATTTTAAATATCAGATGGGGTATAATGAACTTGTAAACTCAAGTTTGATTTTACTGCTAAAGAGGATGAAATTCCTGTCACAGGGGTTATAGTACAGGCAAAAAGTTGTCAGGATCTCAAAAGGGCAGCACACAAATCCAAAGAAAACACTTGTGAGCTGTTGGATACCAGGAGGCTCTCTGTGGCTGACAAAACCCTTAAGCCACACCATTCAATGGCTTGGAAAACATCCCTATTTGGAAAACATCCCTCTGCTGCTGGTCCCTGTTGGAAACTATGGGTAGGACACTGGGCAAAGCTTTCATCCCTTCTCACTGTTTTACATTCCAGAATCATCCAGGTCATTGGGAGCTGTAACACTGCCCAAATGTGACTGTCCAGCTCACCTGTTGTGCACCAAGTGCAAAGTACTGAGAATCCATGACAAAATCCTGTCACAGACACATTTTCTGAAAAATCCTTTCCTTAGGATTTTTCCTCCTGAGAAGCTGACAGGCCTCAGGAACAAAATGTAAACAATGGTTATCTGC
>JAWWMS010000105.1:49779-60514 GCA_035048045.1 Chlorospingus semifuscus
AATAAATCAAGCCTTCTGAAACACGGAGTCAGATCCTCGTCTCTTTCCTCATCCTCAGACCCCCATGAACACGGTCACAAAATCCCACTGCATCCAAAGTACTGAGAATCCATGACAAAATCCCACTGCTTCCTTAGCCTAAGAGGAGTTCTTGGAGCACTGGGTTCTGCATCCTTAGTTTGTATTGTCTCATGACATTCAAAAACTGCTTTGGAAAGTTGGTTTCTGGATGGTTGGGTTTTCTAAGGACCCCACTGGGGCTTTTCACCTTCAGATAAACTGTTGAGACAACAAGAGTTAACCCATTCAGAGCTGTCTGTGCAAAGCAGATATATATTTAGTAACATTAAAATTAAGAAATAATCCTTTCTGTGCATGCTTTCTGATGAAAAGCTGAGCATTTCAAAGGGTGAAATTGCCAGGAAATACAATGTCATTTCTACTCAGAGTATTTGCTGGGGTAAGATAATCCTAGGGAAGTCACTGATGTGTCTAAATGTTTTTGAGAATGCAATCTTTGTGGGTGTTTTTTAATAATTAAAATAAAAAGTTGAAACTTTTTCCCCTTCAGCTTATGAGTCTTGTGAGATATTTGTATTGCATTTGAGTTACAGTAGAATTAATGGCTTGATCTTAGATTCAGTATTATTTGTTTCCTGCCATGAGCTGCTAAAAGGAAGTAATGCAAAAATCTCATAGTAACTAACACATTAATAAATGCAAGGGCACGTCCAGGAGGCTTTTATTTGTAGAACAAAATTTTAGAATTTATAGAGTCTGTCTGTGAAGGAAAGGAAAAAAAATGCAATGAACTCTATTAAAAATATTGATGCATGACGGTAAGAGCTCTTGAAAATTGAGATTTCTCTCTGAAGTGTTATTTAGCCTATGTATGTCAAAAGAAATGCAGGAGAAGGAACCGAATTTTCCTATGAATTTTTGAAGCACTTTTTATCTAGCGAAGTAATGAAATTATTAAAATACAAATTCTGTGCTGCTAAGAAAGCAAAATATTCCCATTTTATGGAGCAAGAACTTGTGCCAGGAAACAGAAGCAAAATGATTTCCTGAATAATTGAGCTATAGGTGGTCTGTGTCAGTGTGGTAGCTAGGCTGGTGAAACTACTGTGGTCATTTCTTGTTGAGTCACTGACTGGAATAAGAGCTTTCAAGCTGGTAGGTGACCATGCACATCCAAGTAAATGTTGTTTTAAAGATAAAGTTCTCCTTCCCTTCCTGAAGCTGAAATGTTCTTTACTGGGTGAGAGGGACGATTGTTGTCCTGTGCACTCTCTAATATTGGACAGCACCGGAATCAGTTTTTCCCATGAAAAGAATTTGCAATATGTAACATATTAAGTGTTGATCTAAATTTTGTATAACACCAGCTGCTTAAGTGAAAACAGTAATTTCTGAACACTGTTCTGCCATGGTACCTGGGAAGTTTTCTCCCTGCTCTCAGATGTTAACACCTTTCAGGCAGGCTGTTACTTTATCCTTGCTTTGCTGTCACTTGGATGGATAGTGAGAACTTCATTCTCTTACATACATTAACTTTCCTGTAAATGTTACAGAGAGCTGGAGGTCTTCAATAACCCAACAGAGAAGTTCATGTTTAATTTTTCTGTGTAAATGAATCCTCTCTGATCTCCAGTAATTTTGTTTGTCTTTTACTATCTAGACTTTACCATTCTGAATTTTGTTCCAGTTCCCCTTCTGATTCTGTTTTCTGTGGCAGGAGCCAAGTAGCCAAAACCATACATTTATGGGCACATTTCATGTATTTTTTTAAATTTTTATTTGTGAACATCTAGTCCCTTTTTTTCTATTTATTTTAGTTCTGCTTATACTTTCAAACTACATTATCCAGATGCTTTTGACTTAAGATGCATTGGGGAGCTAAAAGTTGTGATTTTTTTCAAACCACTTTATTAATTCTTTTTTCATTTTTGTTCTTTTGTCTTATTATGTTTGCAGAACCTGATACTGCTGAGAAATATATTTCAGAATGTATTTCTCAGCAGAATTAGACCATAGCATTACAGTCCAAAACAGAACAGTTTCAACAGGCTGGTTTTATGTATTTATTGCTCTGCTTTATTTTAAAGTACTGTGCCTTAAAAATATTGTGACTTAAAAAAATGCTTCTAGTTGGTCTTGATTTCATCACTTAACAAAGGTGGGAACCAGCATCCCAGAATATTTTCTTTCAAATTTTCATTATTTGCTTCAGCCCAACTGTTTTCTTGGCTTTGGAGGAGGTAGTTTGACAGCCACCTTTATTATGTAATGTTTTGTTCAGCAGTGTTCATTACAGATATTCCAAGAGACAAATGGTGGGAAATGAAACAATGGCTCATCTAATATTCTATTACATATATGTCTTTCATTTTTCACCTTGGCCACCTGCCCAGCACAAATAGATACTTATTGTTCCCTAAATAAATTATGTTGGTTCTAAACTTCTCTGCAATTTGATACGAGTTCTGTGTTTATTTTCTGGCACAGGCTGCTCTAAAAATATTCAACCTTCTGTGGTTTGGCTTCTGTTATACTCATTACCTTGAAAAGTAATTATGCAAATATCACATTGCATTAAATACAGGCAGGTTTTTACTTATTTATAAACATCTCAAAATTTCAGTTTCTGGGCATGCAGCTGAGACAAGTCTGCTTGGAGTAAGAGATGGTGATGCCTCCCCACCCATTGCTGGAACTGAGCAGCAAGCAGTAGAAAAGGAAAATTGTTCCATTCTTTGCCTTACCTGCTTTATTGAAAGGAGGAGTGCAGTAAATTGGGCTGTAGCATCCACTCACCAGGGGATTCAACCATGCTCAGTTCAGTGCTTGCCTAGTGCATGCAAAGAACTTAATGCATCTTTTTTTTCTCCCACAAAAATAAAGAGAAAAAAAAAAAAAAAAACAAAGAGCTGAGATAGAGACGTTTGAAATGCAATTTGTTCAACAAGAAATGCAGGCTTCCAGCAGCCCCACAATAATTAACAAAAATCCTAAGGCTTGTGGCTTTGGCCCGATTCTGATCTCTCAGTGATATTGATAAAATTCTCTCTGAGTGATCTGAGTCACGGTTTGCATGAAGTGGGAATTGGGAGCTCAGTTTGGCTGTTGCTCAGAGCTGTGCATACAAATGGCATCCCTTGGGCACTGCTGGCTACAGAAGCTGCCATTCCCATGGAAGGCCAGGGGCTCCAAAACGGTTTTATCCACCTGATCCAAATTGCAGTCTTACCCATCTGCAGAGAAATAAACTAAAAGGGACACCAGATGGGTGAATATCTGGGGAGCTACAGAGCACCAACAAAAACTCACAAGTCCCTGAAAAAAGTGGAAAACGTTGCTGTCTGGGGAAGGGTTTTTTAAAGCAATGAGTATTGGAGCGATAATTGGGCTTTACTATATGAAGAGCTGACATTTAGGTTTCTGTAAAAATCTAGCAAAAGTTTTAGAATGCAGGTGTGATGATCAGGTCCCTCTAAGTATTTCAAAATAAGCTTCTCAAAATCAGACAACACTGTAATTGTTTAATAGGTTTGAAAATTCAAGCTTCTTTTAAAACCTTTACTCCTATCTAGAGACTTGGTTGAAACAGAAGTATGTTGTCAAGGAAAGGCTGCACAGACGTCTTGGCATGAGCTGAACATGAACTGAAGCATCACAAATACCTCAGTAACTAGCACAAGACAAAGAGCTTGGCACTCTCAGAGTTCAGATTTCAGCTTTGCTGCCCTTTTGTTTGGACTGTTTTGCCACGTTTGTCATCCACAAAGCGAGTAGAATATCACTTACCTTGCAGCAAAGCTCAAGCAGAGCTTCAGAAATGAAAGTTGCAATAGAAAAATCATATATTATTAATAAATATGCCTAAGTTTTATTGTGTGCCTTAAGGAAGGTAGTAGGAAGTCCATGATTTCATGGGCAGTATTCATATTATGTGATTTTCCCCAAATGGATTTGTGCTGTGCTGAAGGTAATACACAGACATCCAGTTTAAAAGAGCTGGTAGTCACCCTATTTCCATTCTGATCTAAATGCTGTACTTGATAGGGAAAAAAAAGGAAATCCGCCTTCTTAGAGTTATCTGCAACTTACATCTGAAACAACTTAGTATCTTTCTTGAAGCAGTAAAGGACAGCAACATCTATATTGTACATATTCTAAAACACTGACTTTTAATGTCAGTTTCTGCACTGTAGCTAACATGATTTTCCAAAATTTAGCAATTCAACTTGTGTTAGTGGGTTAATGTGTGATGGGGAGCTGGTTAGACTGGTCTTAGCATAGTTTATTGCAACAGCTCCTTTGAGCCTGTTTGCTCAAACTCTGCTCAGCCCAGAGAAATTTTAATTCACTGATCCAGAGCCCTACGGGCCATAATGGCTGTGTCATTATGTACAACCATTTACGTGATGGGCCATAATAGGTTCTTTGGAATGGTTATAAGCTATTGTGTCAATTGGATTTTCATGCATAAGTACTAAATTTGGGTGGTGAATTGCTTTCCATAGCATAACCTGAACCTTTAATGGACGTTATTTATCCCCTTTGTCTTTCCAGTTTAAGCAACAGTAATGCTTTTTTACTGTGCATATTTAATTTTGGAGAATTTAAAGGCTTTTGAATTTGATCATTAGAAATAATGGATCTTGTGGTGCTTTTCTGACTTTTGCAACACATTTGTGAATACATGTAGAGTTTTTTTGTGGAAGGAAAAGTGGGAGAGTAAGAAAACAAATAAAATATGTGTCTTGTGCACCACGTGATGATACTTGGATACTCTTTCATATTTGCACGAAAAAAAGGTTAATAGCACCTTGTGCATATATCATTCTCAGGAACACACTGCTTTCTCTTGCATTCTGTGTGAATTGTGTTTTTCTTGGACAACTTTGTTTTCTGCCTCATATATAGTGACTTAAGCAATAGTAGAATTTACAGTACTCATTTTTTCTAATTTTCATGAGCCTTATTATTCATCCTTCATTCAACTTTTTGCCTGTAGTGAAATAACCACCCTTGACTTATATTTCTAGCAGCAGAATTATTTTGCTACCTTCTACTGAAAAAAGGCAGAATTGGTGATATTCAAATCTCCACAACTGAGCAGGAGTTTTTGCTGTTAAGGAGGCACACTAGAGGCAGCAGCAAGACCAGACCAGGGATGGGGATTTGCTCTCAAGGTCAACACCTGGTAAAAACAAACCCCTGGTAGCCTTTAATGCTTGTTCATTGCTTTAAAGCTGGATAAGGAGTACATCACACTGAGCACCATAAGCCTTGACCCCAGATAAAGACCTGGATGATAAATTATTACAAATTTCCTTCTACCACTTAATGAAGGCATTAAAAAGGAGAAAGATCTGCTGCCCAATTTATTTCAGTTTGTAACTACTGTACACTACAAAAACTACAACTGTTATGATTGACTGTGAATGAGAAAGATTGTATTAGAGGAGTAAATAATTTGAGCCAGAGGGAAAGCTAAGAGTATACAATGCCAAAGGAAAGGATTTTGTAATATAACTCTGCATATTTCTTCATTAGCAAACTTAACTGAGATCATATAGTAACACAATTAGCACCTGAGATATAGAGATAAGAGCTGTCTAGAATAATATTTTTTAAATCATTTAAATGAACCTAATATTTTCAAGGCATCAGGTCCTAATAAAATTCACTCAAGGAATATAGACTGTGGTAATCTCTTATTTTACAGTTTGTTCTTCTGTAGATTCCTTGTTATAAGTTTGTAATGGTTCATTCCATGTACCCCATTTGGCTTCCCTAATGACTCAGTCCTGAGCTGTTTACCCCAGGATTTTCCTGCCAAGTGCATGTCAATCCCCCTGTCAGTCTTCTCATACCTCCCTTGTTCCCTTGTCTTACCCCATCTGTCAAAGACAGCACACCCTTTTTGCTCTGGAATGTTCCCTATCCTTCATCCTTTCCTCAAAGACTGGATTGTAAGGTTTGCTCCTTCCCCTTGTTCGCTTCTATTGGATAGCCCTTACACTGCACCCCTGCCCTAATGCCTTCCTATTGTTAAAATTTGTGTCCTCCCCTATTCCATCCCTTCCTTAAAAGCAGTTCTTTTGCCCTCAGTTGAGGTCACTTGTTCCAGACTTGCCTGGGGAAATGAACTTCCTTGGAACTCAAACAAGTGATCCCTCCCTATTCCTTTGCCCTGGTTCTTCATGCACTGCTGCTGCTGTGCCACCCACCCCATAGCCTAAGAGGACTGGATGAAATTTAATATTATACAATTTAGAAGAAAACCTTAAAAATCTCATTTTGGTTGAGACGCATTTTGCACAGAACAAGGGCTTTGTAATGCTCGTGTGAGAGAGAAATCACAGCATTTCATTCCCCTTTGCAGAAATCTCAAAGGCATTAAGTGAACCTCTCCAGGATGCTTAAGAGGGTCTATTTCACATTGGATATTATGAATATTACAATGGATATTAAGGAACTACAACAGTACACTGTTACCACAGTCTGCATGAATATTGGTACTAGAGTCTGAATGCATCGGCTTTTCCAACCTATTTCTTACTCCTGCTGTATGAAGCCTTATTGTTTTATGTATTAGTTTTACAAAGTGAGTCCTGACATCGTTTGGAACCTATAACAGTTATGAAAAAAGTTATAAAGGCATTTCACAGAATGACTGAAAGTACTGGCTGTGTATTATCTGTCTCTCCCTGATTCCCCTCCAGCCCTTGTGTGTGTTGTCCTTACCCTGGTGGTTACACACGTCCTTTGCCTGATGTGTTTTGGTTTCAGGGTTGGTTGGCTCACTTTTAGATCCCCTTGGACTCTTTTTGAACTTGCTTATTCCCACAGAAAGGGTCTGCATCTCCTCAAGGTGAGGCATTTGAATTTGCATCTTGCTTTTTGGAGTGTCCTGCTATTCAGACCACAGAGGAGAAACTTCAGCTCAGAGCAAACACTGCAGCAGTGTTAGCCAGAACAAATTTAGCAGCTGCAAACCAATACATTTCAAATTTAGGGCCAGGCTGCATTAAAAGGTGCTGTACTCGTGTTAAGCTGTCTGTGCCTACAAACCAACCAAATTTCTTTGAGTTTTTTAAAAATTCTATTACAAAACTGGGTATTAATACAGCTGTGCTTGTTAATGGCACATCTTTGTCACGGTCAGCAGTGACAAGGCACTTGCTCACCTTCAGACTGGCAATCTGAAGGTCTACCTGCTTTCCCAAGCCTAGGAGTAAGCTCCAGCCTCACTTTTTAGTCTGGTTTTCATTTTGTGTTGGTTCTCTGCTGGACATCCTGACTTCTCTCCTGATTAGCCTGGCTCCACCAGTAACAACCTTATCAGGAGGCCCATCTGAGAAATGAAATATGCACTAATAACTTGGCTCTCCTTAAAAGGAAAAAAAAAAAGAAAAAAACCCACTCATTTTATTACTTACACTGCCTAGGGGAGGAGAGGAAAATATAAATGAAGTGGTGAAGGTGAGAATAAAGACTTTATGGAATAAACAGTGGTAAGCACAAGGAATTAAAGCTGTGGTAAGCAGAAGCTCCCTGTGATCAGGGAAGTGAAGATTTTCCTTCATCTCAGAAGTTCCTTCTTCTCACCAGCTGAGAAGGTTTATAATACATGTAAAAGAAAAGTAAAATAAGATTTTAGAAGAACTTGTGAAGAGGGAAAGAGCTCCCAGCAAGGAAATCAACAAGTGCAAACACTTCATCTCTAATTAAAACCTGAAGACAATGTTTGCTGCTCCCCTGTGGAGAGGACAGAGAGCATACCTGCCTGCATGCACTGCACAGCTGAAAAAGCTTCTTGAACAAAGTTTTTTGCTGTGAGTCTAAGTTTGCACTTGAATTAGGGCTGGAACTATTGTGTCACAAACAGTAAGCTTTCAATTTTACTTACAGTTTTGCGGCTCTGGGGTTTTTTTTTCCTTCTTCTGCCCCTGTGCTTGCTGTGTGCTTACCTCTTGTGCATTCACCCTGGCTGGACAAAAGGTGCCCACCAACCTCTCTATCACTCCCCTCCTCAGGTGGACAGAAAGACAAAAATAAGAAAGGCTCAAGGGCTGAGATAAGGACAAGGAGACATAACTCAGAAGTTAAAGACCTTCCCCTCATCCCTCCCTTTTTCCTTGGCTCAGCTTTACGCCTCATTTCTTTTCACTTTCAGTTTCTTCCCTCGAGCGGTGTAGGGGGACAGGGAAGGTGGGTTGCAGTCAGTTTATCCCTCATCTGTCACTCCATTCTCCTCACATTCCTCCCCTGTCTTGTTGTGGGTCCTTCTCTCCTTCTCTTCTTCTCTCTCCCCTGCTCCTGCCAGGATTCTGCCTCTGTGCGGGCTTCCCATGGAGGTCACTGCCTCCTCCAAGGAGAACCATAGAATAGTCTTGGGCTGAAAGGGACCTTGAAAATCATCTTGTTCCAAATCCCTGCCATGGATAGGGACACCTTCCACTAGGACAGGTTGCTCACAGCCCCATCCAGCCTGGCCTTGAACTCCAGGGGTGCAGGCATCCACCTGCTCAAGGTGCTGCACTGGCTGCAGGTGGATCTCTGCTCCTCCCTGTCTGTACCACCAGCTGCTGTGGGATCTCTGCTCTCACTTCTGAAGCAGCTCCTCCCCCTTCATCTTTACAACCCTGGTGTTTCTCTCACATGTCGTCACTCGTCTCCCCAGCAGGTTACTTCCCTTCTCCTTGATTATGTTCTCCCAGAGGCACTCCCATCATCACTCGCTTTGGGACAGTGGCAGGTCCATCCTGGAGCCAGCTGGCAGTGCCTCCACTGGACACAGGGAAGCCTCCTGTGGGGAGCTCCCCACCACCGAAACCTTGCCACACCTTTTGTATGAGAATGTCAGAGAAATATTTGTGTTACTGCATGAAGCTTATCTCTACCAGATTTCTCATCAGTAGTAATGTAAAGGATGCTCAAGTCTGATGAATTTCAGAATTTCACTGGAAATTTCACTATCTATGCCATAACAGACCGTCCTTTATTGCTGTTCCTTCTGTTCCCTATTTAACTTTTGGACATGTGTCGGTCTGGTGTTTTGAAAAGGCAGAGGGTTTTTTTTAAATGCCCTCTGTCCTACTTTATATAACACAACAGGAGTCAACAAAGTTTCCACTGAACAGTTTTTACTTAACAGGGATTTAGAGGATGAATGCTTCTACTTAAAGGCTTAGGTTGCTCTACCAACTATTTAAATTATTTTTCCTTATTTTCATTACTGTATTACAGTAGGGCACCAAAATATGTCAGTGCTGTTGTAAGTGAAAAATTATGTAGCATTTGCAATCATTTGGCTTACATTTAGAGGTGATGATAGTGGTGATTATAATTAACTGAATTTGCTGTTCATTGTTGGCTGCAGAAAATAATGTGCAATTATTACCTAATATGCTCCATGTCTGCCTCAATTCCTGATCCACAAGCATTGTGGACTTTACTAGTTACACATTACTTGGTGCAAATAGATGTAGTAGAAACTTTATGGAATTAATCCTCTTTTCTTACATTAATTAATATGACTTGGCCAAAAGGCTTGTATTGCAAACTCCAGTGTATATTCCACCTACAGGCTGTTCATCTGCAGCAGGTATTCCTTGCTGGGAGAACATAATGAGTCACTTAAACCACACCATTTTCCCCCCTCTCTTAACAGAAGACAACTGCCCTACAGATGGCAACAGAACACAATTTCCTTGTCAGTCCAGGACACCAGGCGATGCCCACAGGAGGTAGCAGTGGTTTCTGTGGCACTGAAGCAGCCAGCAATAGAACACTGACAGTGCAGTGTGGGGAGCTGTGCTTGAGGCAGCAGACTGAAACTTTAACATGTCACAAATCTAGCTCTCTCTATATAAACAGAGTGTATTTTGGATATTGGATAGCCTGATGTTCTTCTTTTTAAATTAGCAGTCTTATAGAAGGCTGCACCTGATTATTTTATTATTAGAAATGGGAATTTGGCTCAATATGATACTGCAGTATTTCATACGCTTCATGCTCTTGAAATGTCGTGCAAGCTATGTACCTGCACAAGTTTTTTTCTTTGGATAATCCCATTATTAGTTAAGAAAAAAACCTCCACGTAAGCCAAACATCTCTGAGCTAAGGAGCTAAATTTCATTCAGTGATGTGTATCATGTATCTCCGTTCCAGCAATGATCATTCTCCCTTTCTTTTACACTTGTCAACATCCAGCTGGGTTTTCTTTCAGTCAATTTTTATCTTGTCATACAATTCTAATAAAGAATTTGGTTCATGACTGGAATCTTAAAGGACCAAATTATGAAAGCTGATATAAATAATTTTTCTTTCAAATATGAAAAAAGAAAGGCTCATTTTTTCCCGTTGCTTGTGAAACTCCTCCTATATTCTTACACAAAGCAGTTGGTGGTCAACTTTTTAATGTTCATGGGCTGATCTCAAAAATTCCATCAACTAATGGTGAATGAGTGGAATTCAAGCAGAGGGGGCTTAACAGCACAAACTTCCTGGATGCTGCAGAGTGCAATGGGCAAGGAAAATATCTTGCTATTCCTGATCCATGATGATAAATGACAATTATTACCGTGAATTTGAGACTGTTTCCCACAGCATTCCCCTGGAGAACATGGAAGATTATGGCTTAGACAGGTGTCTTGGTTTGGAAAGACAGGAGTCTGCTAAGGAAGGCAGGAGCCTCCCCTGAAATGGAGAATGTAAACCC
>JAWWMS010000105.1:64116-74988 GCA_035048045.1 Chlorospingus semifuscus
AAACTATACTCACTACTCCCGCTTCTTGATGGCAGATTGCAGGAGGCACTTGTCAGTGTGAAACCAGCCCGAGTTTGTCACTGGTGCCAGCTTGGGTCTGGGAACCATGCTGCATACTGTGGAATTTCAGGAGACACCTGGCCATTCCAGCCACAGGCCCCCGAACAAAAACCTCGCTCTTGTTTCCTGGCAAAGAAAACTCACCTGCTCTGCTTCTTAATGGAAGATTTCAAGAGACACTTGGTACTGTCAAACCAGCCTGAGTTGCAACGGGCACCAGCTTGGGTCTGGGAACCATCCTCCATATTGCGGAATTTCAGTATCCAGCCGACCACTCCAGCCACTGGCCCCTGAACTCGTACCTCGGCCATTTTCCTTTGAAAAGAAAACTCACCTGCTCCAAAACTTGATGGTAGATTGCAGGAGCCACTTGGCACCGTCAACCAGCCCGACTTGGTACTGCTGCCAGCTTGGGTCTGGGAACCCTCCTGTGTATTGCGGAATTTCAGGAGCCACCCGGCCACTCCAGTCATAGTCCCCGAACATAAACCTCTTCTCTTTTCCCGGGCAGACTAAACTCACCTTCTGTGGTTCTTGAGGGTAGATAGCAGGGGACACTTGGCACTGTCAAACCAGCACAACTTGGTACTGGTGCCAGCTTGGGTCTGGGAAGCATCCTGCATATTGCGGAATTTCAGGCGCCAGCCGGCCAGGCTCAGCCACAGGACCCCAAACAGAATTGCTGCCCCATTTTTCCTGGCAAACTGAACTCATCTGTCCTGGCTTTTTCTGGCTGATTGCAGGAGCCACTTGGCACTGTCAAACCTGCCTGACTTGGCACTGGTGCCAGCTTGGGTCTGGGAACCATCCTGCGTATTGCGGAATTTCAAGAGCCAGCCGGTCATTCCAGCCATAGACCCCAAACACAAACCTTGGCTCTTTTGCCTGGCAAACAAAACTCACCAGCCTCGGTTATTGATGGCCGACTGAAGAAGCAACTTGGCACTGCCAAACCCGCCAGACTTGGCACTGGTGCCAGCTTGGGTCTGACAAACATCCTGTGTATTGCGGAATTTCTGGAACCATCTGGTCACTCTCAGCCACAGGCTCCCAAGCAGAATTGCTGGCCCATTATTCCTGGCACACTAAACTCAGCAGCTTCGGTTCTTGAGAGCAGATTGAAGGAGCCATTTGGCACTGTCAAACCAGCCTGAAAGGATACTGATGCCAGCTTGGGTCTGGGAACCATCCTGCATATGACGGAATTTCACCAACCACACCGCCAATCTCAGCCACAGGTGCCAAATGGAAATGCTGGCGCATTTTTCTTGATAAATAAAACTACGTTCCCTGGTATTTGATGGCAGATTTCAGGAGTCGCTTGGCACCGTCAAACCAGCCCGAGTTGGCACTGGTTCCAGCTTGGGTTTGGGAACTATTCTGCGTATCGCGGAATTTCAGCATCAAACCAACCACTCCAGTCACTGGCCTCTGAACTCAAACCTCGGCCATTTTCCTTTGAAAAGAAAACTAACCTTCCCCGGTGTTGGGAAATTTAGGTGACTAGAGAATGGAAATGTACAAAGACGTGGCTAATTCCAAGTCCTGCACCTGCAAGATAGCGTGTCCTTGGGCCTAGCGGAGGATGATAAAGAAATGGACAGCGAGGTGTGAGAAGTAGAGAACGTAGGCCCAAAGGAATGTGGATGAGTTAATGGTATAGTTTAACCAATAGATTGCTTGGCTTACAGAATATTCATGAGCTTATTATTTGCTGTATAAGTGTTCGATGTTTTCTTTAATAAACTGGACCTGTGATGAACCATCTGGTGTCCTGGTCTCCTTCCTACGACACCCCGGATCATGATGGCAGATTGCAGGAGCCACTTGGCACTGTCAAACCAGCCCGAGTTGGCACTGGTGCCAATTTGCATCTGGGAACCATCCTGTGTAGTGTGGAATTTCAGGTGCCATACGGCCACCCATAGCCATAGGCTCTGAAACAGAATTGCTGACCTGTTTCTCCCGCCAAACTAAACTCGCCAGCCTTGGTTCTTGATGGCAGATTGCAGGAGTCTCTTGGCACAGTCAAGCCAGCCTGACAGGGTACTGATACCAGCTTGGGTCTGGGAAACATCCTGCGTAGTGCGCAATTTCAGGAGCAAGCCAGTCATGCTCAGCCATAGGACCCCAAACAGAATTGCTGCCCCATTTTTCCTAGCAAACTATTCTCACCTGCCTTGGTTCTTGGTGGCAGATTGCGGGACCCACTTGGCACTGTCAAACCTGCCCGACTTGGCACTGGTGCTAGCTTGGGTCTGGGAAACAATCCTGCGTATTGCGGAATTTCAGGAGCCAGCCGGCCACTCTCAGCCACAGGCACCCAAACAGAAATCCTGCCCCATTTTTCCTGGCAAACTAAACTCATTTCCTCCGGTAGTGTATGGAAGGTTGCAGGAGCCACTAGGCAATGTCAAACCAGCCCGACGTGGCACTGGTGCCACCTTGGGTCGGGGAACCATCCTGCGTATTGCGGAATTTCAGGACACAGCCGGACACTCCATCCATAGGCCCGGAACACACACCTCGCCTCTTTTCCCCGGCAAACTGAATTCACTTTTCCCGGATCTTGATGGCAGACTGCAGAAGCCACTTGGCACTGTCAAACCAGCCCGAGTTTTCCACTGGTGCCAGCTTGGGTCTGGGAACCATGCTGCATACTGTGGAATTTCAGGAGACACCTGGCCACTCCAGCCACAGGTCCCCGAACAAAAACCTCACTCTTATTTCCTGGCAAAGAAAACTCACCAGCTCTGGTTCTTGATTGCTGATTGCAGGCGCTACTTGTTGCTGTCAAACCAGCCTGATTCTGCACTGGTGCCAGCTTGGGTCTGGGAAACATCCTGCATAATGCGGAACTTCAGGAACAAGCCGACAACTGCAGCCTCAGACCCCAGAGCTCAAACCTCGACCATTTACCTTTGAAAAGAAAATTTACCAGCCCCAGATTTTGATGTCAGATTGCAGGAGCCACTTGGCACTTTCAAACCTGCCCGACTTGGCACTGGCGCCAGCTTGGTTATGGGAAACATCCTGCATAGTGCGGAATTTCAGGAGCCAGCCGGCCACGCTCAGCCCCAGGACCCCAAAAAGAATTTCTGCCCCATTTTTCCTGGCAAAATAAACTCATCTGTCCTGGCTTTTTATGGCCGATTTTAGGACCCACTTGACACTGTCAAACCAGCCCGACTTGGCGCTGGTGCCACCTTGGGTCTGGGAACCATCCTGCATATTGTGGAATTTCAGGAGACTGCAGGCCACTGCAGCCATAGCCACCGAAAACAATCCTCGGCTTTTTTCCCGGGCAAAGTAAACTCTCCTTCTCCGATTCTTGATGGCAGATTGCAGGGGTCCCTTGGCACTGTCAAACAAGTCTGACTTGGCATTGGTTCCAGCTTGGGTTAGGGAGCCATCCTGCGTATCTGGGAATTTCAGGAGTCACCCGACCACTCTCAGCCACAGGCCCCAAACAGAATATCTGGCTCATTTTTCCTGATATATTCAACTCAACAGCCTCGGTGCTTGATGGCAAATTGCAGGAGACACTTGGATCTGTCAAACCAGCCCGAGTTGGCACTGGTGCCAGCTTGGGCCTGGGAACCGTCCCGCGTAATGTATAATTTCAGGTGCCATATGACCACCCACAGCCACAGGCCCCCAAACAGAATTGCTGGCCCATTTTTCCTGGCAAACTATACTCACTACTCCCGCTTCTTGATGGCAGATTGCAGGAGGCACTTGTCAGTGTGAAACCAGCCCGAGTTTGCCACTGGTGCCAGCTTGGGTCTGGGAACCATGCTGCATATTGTGGAATTTCAGGAGCCTGCCGGCCGCTCCAGCCACAGGCCCGCGAACAAACACCTCACTCTTATTTTCTGGCAAAGAAAACTCACCAGCTCCTGTTCCTGGCTGCGGATTGCAGGAGCTACTTGGCACTGTCAAACCAGCCCGACTTGGCACTGGTGCCACCATGGGTCTGGGAACCACCCTGCGTATTGCGGAATTTCAGGAGACAGCATGCCACCCTCAGCCACAGGACCCCAAACAGAAATGCCGGCCCATTTTTCCTGGCAAAGAAAACTCACCAGCCTCAGTTCTTGATGGTATATTGCAGGCGTCACTTGGCACTGTCAAACCTGCCTGACATGGCACTGTGCCACCTTGGGTCTGAGAAGCTACCTGCGTATTGCGGAATTTCAAGAGCCAGCCTGCCATTCCAACCACAGGCCCCGAACACAAACCTCGGCTCTTTTCCCTGGCAAACAAAACTCACCAGCCTCCGTTATTGATGGCCGACTGAAGGAGTAACCTGGCATTGTGAAACCCGCCAGACTTGGCACTGGTGCCAGCTTGGGTCTGCCAACCATCCTGCGTATGACGGAATTTCAGTAGCCAGCCGGTCACTCGCAACCACTGGCCCCCAAAAAAATTTATGACCCATTTTTCCTGGAAACTATATCCGTCAGCCTCGGTTCTTGATTACGGATTGCTGGAGACATTTGGCACTGTCAAACAGGCCTGAGTTGCAATTGGTGGTAGCTTGGGTCTGGGAACCATCCTGCATAATGTGCAATAACAGGCGACAGTTGACCACTCCGGCCACAGGCCCTCGAATCACAACCTCGCTCTTATTTCCTTGCAAACTAAACTCACCTGCTCTGGTTCTTGATGGCAGATTGCAGGAGACACTTGGCACTGTCAAACCAGCCCGAGTTGCAACTGGCGCCAGCTTGGGTCTGTTAACCATCCTGCATATTGCGGAATTTCAGCATCCAGCCGACAACTCCAGCCACTGGCCCCTGAACTCACACCTTGGCCATTTTCCTTTGAAAAGAAAACTCACCTGCTCCAAAACTTGATGGTAGATTGCCGGAGCCACTTGGTACCGTCAACCAGCACAACTTGGTACTGGTGCCAGCTTGGGTCGGGGAAACATCCTGCATATTGCGGAATATCAGGAGTCAGAAGGCCACTCTGACCACAGGCCCCCAAATTGAATCGGCACCCTTTTTTCCTAGCAAACAAAACTCACTTGCTCCGGTTCTTGATGGCAGATTCCAGGAACCGCCTGCCACTGTCAAACCAGTCCGATTCTTCACTGCTGCTAACTTGGGTCTGGGAACCATCCTTCGTCGTGCGGAATTTCACCATCCACAGGACCACTCCAGCCACTGGGTCCTGAACTCAAACCTCGGCAATTTTCCGTTTGAAGGAAAACTCATCTGTCCAGGTTCTTGATGGCAGATTGCAGGAGCCAATCGGCACTGTCAAACCAGCCCGACTTGGTAATGGTGCCACCTTGCGTCGGGGAACAATCCTGCATAGCGCAGATTTTCAGGAGCGATCCGGCCACTCTCAGCCAAGGGACCCGAAATAGAATTCCTGGCCCAATATTCCTTACAAAATAAACTCACCAGGCTCGGTTCTTGATGGCATATTTCAGGAGCCAATTGCCACGGTCAAAGCAGCCTGAGTTGCAATGGGTGCCCATGTTGGTCTGGGAACCATCCTGCGTATTGCGGAATTTCTCTAGACATCATGCCACCCTCAGCCACAGGTTCCCAAAGAGAAATTCTGGCCCATTTTTCCTGGCAAACAAAACTCACCAGCCTCAATAATTGATGGCATATTGCAGGAGCCACATGGCACTGTCAAACCTGCCTGACTTGGCACTGCTGGCAACTTGGGTGTGGGAACCATCCTGCGTATTGCGGAATTTCAAGAGCCAGCTGGCCATTCCAGCCATAGGCCCCAAACACAAACCTTGGCTCTTTTCCCTGGCAAGCAAAACTCACCAGCGCCGGTTATTGATGGCGGACTGAAGGAGTAACTTGGCACTGCCAAACCCGCCAGACGTGGCACTGGTGCCAGTTTGGGTCTGACAACCATCCTGTGTATTGCGGAATTTCAGGAACCATCTGGTCACTCTCAGCCACAGGCTCCCAAGCAGAATTGCTGGCCCATTATTCCTGGCAAACTAAACTCAGCAGCCTCAATTCTTGATGACAGATTTCAGGAGCCACTTGGCACTGTCAAACCAGCCCGAGTTGGCACTGGTGCCAGTTTGGGTCTGGGAACCATCCTGCGTATTGTGGAATTTCAGGAGACAGCCGACCAGTCCAGCCACTGGCCCCTGAACTCATACCTCGGTCATTTTCCTTTGAAAAGAAAACTCACATGCCCCTGATCAGGATGGCAGATTTCAGGAGACACTTGGATCTGTCAACCCAGCCTGATTTGGCACTGTTGCCAGCTTGGGTCTGGGAACCATCCTGTGTATTGTGGAATTTCAGAAGCCAGCAGGCCACTACAACCATAGGCCGCCAAACAGAATTGCTGGCCCATTTTTCCTTGCAAATTAAGCTCACCAGCCTCGGTTCTTGATGGCACATTGCAGGAGCGACTTGGCACTGTTAAACCAGCCCGACTTGTCTCTGGTGCCAGCTTTGGCCTGCGAACCATCATACGTATTGCAGAATTTCACTAGACAGAAGGCCACTCTCAGCCACAGGACAACAAACAGAATTGTGGGCCCATTTTTCCTGGCAAACTATACTCACAAGGTGTGGTTCTTGAAGGGACATTGCAGGACCCACTTGACACTGTCAAACCAGCCCAACTTGGCAGTGGTGCCAGATTGGGTCGGGGAACCATCCTGCGTATTGCGGAATTTCAGGACACAGCCGGACACTCCAGCCATAGGCCCGGAACACACACCTCGCCTCTTTTCCCCGGCAAACTGAATTCACTTTTCCCGGATCTTGATGGCAGATTGCAGGGGGCCCTTGGCACTGTCAAACAAATCTGACTTGGCACTGGTTCCAGCTTGGGTCTGGGAACCATTCTGCGTATCCTGGAATTTTAGGAGCCGGCCGACAACGCCCAGCCTCAGGCCCTGAAAAAAACCCTCGGCTTTTTTCCCTGGAAAAGTAAACACACCTGCCCTGGTTCTTGATGGCCAATTCCAGAAGACAAATGGCACTGTCAAACCAGCCCGAGTTGCAACTGGTGCCTTCTTGAGTCTGGGAACCATCCTGCGTATTGAGGAATTTCAGGAGCCATCCGGCGACTCTCAGCCACAGGTCCCCAAACAGAAATTCTGCCCCATTTTTCCTGGCAAACTACACTCACCTGCTCTAGTCCTTTATGGGGGATTGCAGGAGGTACTTGGTACTGTCAAACCACCCCGAGTTGCAAATGGTGCCAGCTTGGGTCTGCGAAACATCCTGCGTATTGTGGAATTTCAGGAGCCAGATGGTCACCAACAGCCACAGGCCGCCAAGCAGAATTACTGGCCCATTTTTCCTGGCAAACAAAATTCACCTGTTCTGGTTCTTGATGGCAGATTGTAGGAGATACTTGGCACTGTCAAACCAGCCCGAGCTGCGAATTGTGCCAGCTTGGGTCGGGGAACCATCCTGCGTATAGTGGAATTTCAGGATCCAGCCGGCCACTCTCAGCCATAAGCCCTGAACAAAAACCTCGGATCTTTTCTCTGGCAAACTAAATTCACATTCCCCGGTTGTTCATGGCAGACTGCAGGAGCCACTTGGCACTGTTAAACCAGCCCGAATTGGCGCTGGCGCCACCTTCGGTCTGGGAACCATCCTGCGTATAGTGGAATTTCAGGAGCCAGCTGGCCACTCTCAGCCATAGACCCCGAACAAAAACCTCGCCTCTTTTCCCTGGCACACTAAACTCACCTTTCCCGCTTCTTGATGGCAGATGGCAGGAGCCACTTGGCGCTGTCAAACCATCCCGACTTTGTACTAGTGCCAGCTTGGGTCTGGGACCCATCCAGTGTATTGTGGAATTTCAGGAGCCAGATGGCCACTCTAGCCACAGGCTCACAAATAGAAATGCTGGCCCATTTTTCCTGGAAAACTAAACTCATCAGCTTCGGTCCTTGATGGTACATTGCAGAAGACACTTGACACCAGCAAAACAGTCCGACTTTGTACAAGTGCCAGCTTGCGTCTGGGAGCAATCCTGCATAGTGCAGATTATCAGGAGCGATCCGGTCACTCACAACCAAAGGACATGAAATGGAATTCCTGGCCCATTTTTCCTTACAAAATAAACTCACCAGCCTCGGTTCTTGACGGCATATTTCAGCAGCCAATTGCCATTTTCAAACCAGTCCGAGTTCCAATTGGTGCCAGCGTTGGTCTGGGAACCATCCTGCGTATTGCGGAATTTCACTAGCCAGCATTCCACTCTCAGCCACAGGACTCTAAAAAGAAATTCTGGCCCATTTTTCCTGGCAGACTAAATTCACCAGCCTCAGTTCTTGATCGCAGATTGCAGGAGCCACTAGGCACCGTCATACCAGCCTGACATGGCACTGGTTCAGCTTGCGTCGTGGAACCATCCTGCGTATTCCAGAATTTCAGCGGAGAGCCCGCCACTGACAGGCACAGGCCTCTGAACTCAAACTTTTCCTTTTTTTTTGTTAAAGAAGACTCACCAGCCTTGGTTCTTGATGGCACCTTGCAAGAGCCACGTGGCACTGTCAAAGCAGCCCGACTTGGTACTGGTGCCAGCTTCGGTCTGGGAACCATCCGGCGCGTTGCAAAATTTCAGGAGCAATCCGGTCACTCTAAGCCGCAGATCCCCAAACAGAAATGCTGGCCCATTTTTCCTGGCAAACAAAAATCACCAGCCTCGATTCTTGATGGCAGATTGGAGGGACCACGTGGCACTATCAAACCAGCATAATTCTGCACTGCTACCAACTGGTAGCAGGTTGGGTCTGGGATGCATTCCGCGTGTAGTGGAATTTCAGGAGCCAGCCGACAACTCCAGCCTCAGGCCCCTGAACTCAAATCTCGGCCATTTCCCTCCTAAAAGAAAACTCACCTGCCCCGTATATTGATGGCAGATTGCAGGAACCACTTGGCACTGTCAAAGCAGCCTGAATTGGCACTGGTGCCACCTTGGGTCTGGGAACCATCCTGCGTATTGCGGAATTTGAAGAGACAGAAGACCTCTCTCTGACACCGGCCCCCTAACAGAAACGTTGGCCCTTTTCCCTGCCAAACTAAACTCACTAACCTCCATTCCAGATATCAGACAGCAGGAACCACTCGGCACTGTCAAACAAGCCTAAGGTGGCAGTGGTGCCAGCATGGGTTTGGGATCCATCCTGCATATTGCAGAATCTCAAGAGCCAGCCTACCACTCAAGGCACAGGCCCTGAACGCAATCCTGGGCTCTTTTCTCTGGAAAACTAAACTCACACACCCAGGTTCTGTGTGGCCCGGTACAGGACCTCCGGAGCAAACTGCGACCGGCGCCATGCCCTGCGACCCGCACAATGCTCTTCTCACAAAGAAGCCGCTTCTTCGCCTGCAGGAGTCGGAGAGAGTGGCAGCTACAGAAAGGCGAAGAACGAAGCGGCACAACACTGGAATTGTGTGCGCAGCTTGCAAACTCCTATAAAACAGCACCTTTCCACTCTACTGCATTTTCCAATCACATTAACATTCGATTGGAAGGCGTTTTGGACAACTTTGTTTTGCTTCTTGCTAAACACTCTGCAGATCTCCTTGTAAACTCAAGAACACGATCGAAGATGTTTTTCGCACTGGCACACTTTTTCCTCTCGAGACATATCGGAAAAGCCTTTTGCTAAGACGTAGGCGACAAAAGACGCTAAACACGGAGATACGGATCTCTCCGAAGCTAAGCACCGGTCCTGGGCGTCTTTCAGCAGAAGCCGCTCTCCGGAGCACGCCACAACCGGCACAATGCCCTTCTCACAAAGAAGCTGCTTCTTCGCTACTTGTGGCGGCAGAGAGCGGCAGCTTCCGAAAGGTGAAGAAAGAAGCCGCACAACACTGGGATTGTGTGCGCAGCTTGCAAACTCATACAAAACAACACCAAACCACTCTCCTGCCTTTTCCAATCATATTAATATTCCAATGGAAAACGTTTAGGACAACATTGTTTTGCTTCCTGCAAAACACTCTGCAGACCACTGCGCAACCTCTAGAACACGATCGGAGATGTTTTTCGCACTGGCACACTTTTTCCTCTCGAGACATAGCAGAAAAGCCTTTTGCTAAGATGTAGGCAACAGGAGTCTCTAAAGACGGAGATACGGAGCTCTCCGTCGCTAAACGCCGGTCCCGGGTATCTTTCGGCAGAAGCCGCGCTCCGGAACACGCCACAATGCCCTTCTCGCAAAGAAGCCACTTCTTCGGTACTTGTGGCGGCAGAGAGCGGCAGCTTCCGAAAGGTGAAGAAACAAGCCGCACAACACTGGGATTGTGTGCGCAGCTTGCAAACTAGAAAACAACACCAAACCACTCTCCTGCCTTTTCCAATACATTAATATATGCATGGAAGGGGTTTTGGACAACTTTCTTTTTCTTCCTGCAAAGCACTCTGCAGATCTCCATGTAACTTCTAGAACACGATCGGATATGTTTTCTGTGCTGGCATAGTTTCTCCTTGCAAGACATAGTGGAAAAGCTTTACTAAGGTGTAGATGACCAGAGACGCTAAAGGAGAAGGTACGGAGTTCTCCGGAGCTAAGACTGGATGAAAGCAAATGACACCCATCTTCACAAAAGCAGCTAGGAGGACTTGGAAAAGTACAAGCCAACCAGCCTTATTTTTATCCCCAGGAAGTTGATGGAGCAGCTATTCCTGAAAAGCCTTGCCAGGCACATGAAGGAGGACAAAATAATGTAGTCAGCATGGATTTGTAGTCAGGGGAATTTCATGGGGGACAACTTTTTAAACTCCTCTGATGAATCAACTTGACTGGTAGATGAAGGGAATATTGTCTGCCTGGGCTTCAGGGAG
>JAWWMS010000105.1:75088-95236 GCA_035048045.1 Chlorospingus semifuscus
CTGTCAAACCAGCCCGACTTGGCACTGGTGCCAGCTTGGGTCTGGGAACCATCCTGCGTATCGTGGAATTTCAGGAGTCAGCTGACCACTCCAGCCACAGGCCCCCGAACCTAACCTCGACCCTTTTTCCCAGCAAACAATACTCAGCTGCCCTGGTTCATGATGTCATATTGCAGGAACCACTTGGAACTGTCAAACCAGGCTGAAATCCAAGTGATATCACCTTGGGTCTGAGAACTATCCTGAGTATGGCAGAATTTCTGGAGTCAGCTAGCCACTCCCGGCCACAGGCCCCCAAACTGCAATGCCAGCCCTTTTCCCTGTCTAACATGGTGACTAAGCCTGATGGAACACTGGAGAATATTGTTACTCCATGGAATCTCATGGAACCAGGTTTCCATGTTGACAGAGCCTGATGGAACACTCGAGAACATAGGTACCCAATGGAATCTCAGGGAACCAGGTGTCCATGATGACAGATGAAACATTGGAGAACATTGTAATCCAATTGAATTTCATGAAACCAGGTGTCCATGGTGTCAGATCCAGGCCTTATCGAACACAGGAGAACATTGTTATCCCATGGAATCTCATGAACCCAGGTCTCCATGGTGACAGAACCTGATGGAAGACAGGAGAAAATTTTTGCCCAATGCAATCTCATGGAAACTTGGGTCCATGGTAAAAGAGGCGCTGGAGAACATGGTTACCCCATGGAATCTCATGGAGCCAGGTGTCCATGGTGACAGAGCCTGATGGAATACTGGATATCATTGTTACCAAATGGAATCCAATGGAACCAGGTGTCCATGGAGAGTGACAGAACACTGGAGAATATAGATATCAATGGAATCTCATGGAACCAGGTGTCCATGGTGGCACGGGAGAACATTGTTACACCATAGAATCTCATGGAACCAGGTATCCATGGTGAAAGAACCACCGGGGTACATAGGTACCCAACGGAATCTCATCGAACCAGGTGTCCATGGCAGACCTGATGGAACACTGGAGAACATTGTTACCCAATGGAATCTCATGGAGCCAGGTGTCTATGGTGACAGATTGAACACAAGAGAACATATTTACCCAATGCAACCTGATGCAACCAGGCGTCCATGGTGACAGAAGGAACACTGGAGAACATTGTTACCCAATGTAATCTTATGTAACAAAGTGTCAGTCACAACAGAACCTGATGGAAGACAGGGTAACATTGTTACCCAATGGAATCTCATCGAACCAGTTGTCCATGATGACAGATGGAACACTTTAGAACATTGTTACCCCATGGAATCACATTGAACCTGGTGTCCATGGCAGGCCGGATGGAACACTGGAGAACATTGTTACCCCCTGGAATCTTTTGGAAACAGGTGTCCATTGTGACAGATGGAACAGTGGAGAACATTGTTACCCGGTGGAAAATCATGGAACCAGGCAGTGCCTGACGGAACACTGGAGAACATTGTTACCAAATGGAATCCAATGGAACCAGGTGTCCATGGGGACAGAGCCTCATTGAACACTGGACAACATTGTTACCCCATGAAATCTCATGAAAGCAGATATCTATAATGACTGATGGAACACGGGAGAACATTGTTACCCCACGGAATCTCATGGAACACACTGTCCATGCTGGCAGAGCCTGATGGAACACTGGAAAACATAGCTAAACATCGGGATCTCATGGAACCAGGTATCCATGGAGACAGATGGAACACGGGAGAACAAGATTACCCAATGGAATCTCATGGAACCAGGTACCCATGGTGACACTGGAGAGCATTGTTATGCCACAGAATCTCATAGAACCAGGTGTCCATCGTGAAAGAGCAACTAGAGGACATAGTTACCCGATGAAATCTCATGAAATCAGGCATCCATGGTTACAGTGCCGGGCCTGATGTAACACTGGAGAACGTTTTTATCCCCCAGAATTTCATGGAACCAGGTGTCTATGGGGACAGAGCATGATGGAAGACAGAAGAACATTGTTACCCAAAAGAACCTTATGGAACCAGGTGCGCATTCAGGGCCTGATGGAACACTGGAGAACATTGTTACCCCATGGAATCTCATGGAAACAGGTGTCCATGGTGAAAGAGCCACTGGGCAACATGGTTATCCAATTTAATCTAATGGAACCAGGCGTCCATTGTGACAGAGCCGCACCTGATGGAACACTGGAGAACATTGGTACCCCCACGAAATCTCATGGAACCAGGCGTCCGGTATGACAGATGGAACACTGGGGAACATTTTTACCCAATAGAATCCCACAAAACCAACTGTTCATGGTGACAGACCCAGGCCTAATGGAACACTTTAGAACATTGTTACCCAATGGAATCTCATCAAACCAGGTGTACATAGAAGGTCTGATGGTACACTGGAGATCATTGTTACCCCATGGAATCTCATCAAACAAGGTTTCCATGGTGGGCCTGATGGAACACTGCAGAACATTGTTACCCCATGGAATATCATGGAACCAGGTCCCCATGGTGACAGATGGAACACAGGAGAAAATTTTTACCCCATGGAATCTCATGGAATCCCGTGTCCAAGGTGACCAAGCCAGGCCTGATGGAACACAGGAGAACATTGTTACCCCATGGAATCTCATGACACCAGGTGACCATGGTAACAGAGACGGGCCTGATGCAACCCTGGAGAACACTGTTACCCAAAGAAGCCATATGGAACCAGGTGTCCATGGTGACAGAGCAGGCCCTAATGGAACACAGTAGAACATTGTTACCCCTTGGAATCTCATGAAACCAGGTGTCCATGGCGGACCTGATGGAATACTGGAGAATATTGTTAACCAATGAGATCTCATGGAGCCAGGTGTCCATGGTGACAGACGAAACACTGGAAAACATGGTTACCCCATGGAATCTCATGCCGCCAGGTATCCATGGCAACAGAGCCTGATGGAACACTGACGAACATCGTTACCCCATGGAATCTCATGGAATCCAGTGTCCATCTTAAAAGAGCCACTGGAGAACATGGTACCCAAAGGAATCTCCTGTACCCAGGTGTCCATGGGGAAAGAGCCGATCCTAATGGAATCCTGGTGAACACTGTTACCCAATGGAATCTCATGGAACCAGGTGTCCTTGTTGACAGAGCCTGATGGAGCACTGGATAACATTGTTACCCAATGGAATCTCATGGAACCAGTTGCCCAGGGTGACAGACGGAACACAGGAGAACATTGTTACCCAATGCAATCTGATGGAAACAGGCGTCTATGGTGACAGAAGGAAAACTGGAGAACTTTGTCACCGAATGGAATCTCATGAAACCAGGTGTCACTTCTGACAGAGCCTGGTGGAAGACAGGAGAACATTGTTTCCCAATGGAATCTCATCGAACCAGTTGTCCATGGCGGGCCTGATGGAACACCGGAGAACATTGTTACCCAAGGGAATATCATGGAACCATGTGTCCATGGTGACAGGAGGAACACAGGAGAACCTTGTTAGCCCATGGAATCTGATTGAAAGAGGTGTCCATGGCAACAGTGCGTAATGGAACACTGGCGAACATCGTTACTCCATGGAATCTCATCAGACCAGGTGTCCATGGTGACAGATGGAACACTGGAGAGCATTGTTACCCAATGGAATCTCATGGAACCAGGTGTCCGTGATGAAAGAGCCACTGGAGGACATAGTTACCCCATCAAATCTCATCGAAATAGGTGTCCACGGTGGACCATATGGAAGAGTGGAGAACATTGCTACCAAATGGAATCTCATGGAACCAGGTGTCAATGGGGTCCCTTATGGAACTCTGGAGAGCATTGTTACCGCATGAAATCCTATGGAACCAGGTGTCCATGGTGACACTGGAGAATATTGTTCCCCCATGGAATCTCATGGAACCAGGTGTCCATGGTGAAAGAGCAACTGGAGAACATAGTTACTTAAAGAAATCTCATGGGACCACTTGCCCATGGTAACAGAGCCAGGCCTGAAGTGACACTGGATGACATTGTTTCGGCATGGAATCTCATTCAACCTGGTGTCCGTGGTAGCAGATGGAATACTGGAGAACATTTTTATCCAATGAAATCTCATGGAACGAAGTGTCCATGGTGACAGATGAAACACTGGAGAACACAGTTACCCAATGCAATCCCATGGAACCAACTGTCAATGGTGACAGAACCAGGCCTAATGGAATACTGAGAACATTGTTACCCAATGGAATCTCATGGAACCAGGTGTCCATGACGGGCCTGCTGAACACTGAGAACATTGTTACCCGATGGAATATCATGGAACCAATTGTCCACGGTGACAGATGCAACTCTGGAGAACATTGTTACCCAATGGAATCTCATGGAACCCGTGTGCATGGTGACCAATCTAGGCCTGATGGAACACTGGAGAACACTGTTACCCCATGGAATCTCATCGAACCAGGTGTCCATGGTAACAGATGGAACACTGGAGAACATTGTTATCCAATGCAATCCCATGGAACCAGGTGTCCATGGTGACAGAGCTGCGCCTGATGGAACACGGGAGAACATAGTTACCCAATGCAATCCCATGGAACCAACTGTCCACGGTGACAGAACCGGGCCTAATGGAACACTTTAGAACATTGTTACCCAATGCAATCTCATGGAACCAGGTGTCCATAGCAGGCCTGCTGTAATACTGGAGAACATATTTACCCCATGGAATCTCATTGAACCAGGTTTCTATGGCGGGCCTGATGGAACACTGGACAACATTGTTACCCCATGGAATCACATGGAACCCCGTGTCCATGGTGACCAAGCCAGGCCTGATGGAACAGTGGAGAAGATTTTTACCCCATGGAATCTCATGGAACCAGTTGCCCATGGTAAGACTGGTAAATATTGTTACCCAATGGTGTCATACACATCTTTTCATTAAAGTCCTTTCAATAGGATTTTTCCTGCTGAAGCTGAGAAGTTTCAGCAACAAAGTGTAAACAAAGGTCATCTGCTGCAGTGGAATGCAACAGGTGGATCCGTTATTAATCTCCTGTGGATGTTTGGATTTACTGACCACTCACGGCAGAGCTGGATCTCGCTCTCTGCCGAGAGAAAGATCTTCGCTATTCTTTTCCATTCTTAGCTTAGCTAGCCTTCTGACAACTTTTTTCTATTTCTGCTAGTATAGTTATAATGTAATATATACATCATAAAATAATAAATCAAGCCTTCTGAACATGGAATCAACATTCTCACCTCTCTCTGCACCCTGAAAACCCTTATGACCACCGTCACACTATGGAATCTCGTGGAACCAGGTGTCCATGGTGAAAGCGCCAATGGACAACATGGTTACCCAATTTAATTTAATGGAACCAGGTGTCCATGGCGAGAGAGACGCGCATGATGGAACACTGCAGAACATTGGTACCCCACGGAATGTCATGGAACCAGCTTGCCGTGGAGACAGATGGAACGCTAAAGAACATTTTTACCCAATGGAATCCCATGAAACCAACTGTGCATGGTGAGAGAGCTAGGCCAAATGGAATACTTGGGAACATTTTTACCCAATGGAATACCATGGAACCAGGTTTCCATGCCGGGCCTCACGGAACACTAGAGAACATTGTTACCCAATGGAATCTCATCAAACCAGGTGTCCATGCCGAGAGATGGAACACTGGAGAACATTGTTACCCCATGGAATCTCATGGAACCAGGTTTCCATGGCGGGCCTGATGGAACATAGGGGAACATTGTTACCCCATGGACTCTCATGCAACCCCGTGTCCATGGTGAACGAGCCAGGCCTGATGGAACACTGGAGAACATTGTTACCCCATGTAATATCATGGAACCAGGTGTTCATGGTGAAAAAACCTGATGGAAGAGTGGAGAACATGGTTACACGATGGAATCTCATCGAACCAGGTGTCCATGGTGACAGAGCCAGGCCAGATGGAACACGGGAGAACACTGTTACCCCATGGAATGTCATGGAACCAGGTGTCCATGGTAACAGAGACGGGCCTGATGTAACACTGGAGAACACTGTTACCTAAAGAAGTCATGTGGAACCAGGTGTTCATGGTGACAGACCAGGCCCAAATAGAACATAGTGGAACATTGTTACCCCTTGGAATCTCATGAAACCAGGTGTCCATGGCAGGCCTGATGGAAGACTGGAGAATATTGTTACCCGATGGAATCTATCGAACCACGTCTCCAAGATGGGCCTGGTAGAACACTGGTGACGATTGTTATCCAATGGAGTCTCATGGAGCCAGGTATCCATGGTGACAGGTGGAACACAGGAGAACATTTTTACCCAATGAAACTTCATGGAACCAGTTGCCCAGGGTGACGCTGGAAAACATGGTTACCCAATGGAATCTCATAGAAACAGATGTCCATGGTGAAAGAGCCACTGGAGAACATAGTTACCCAATGGAATCTCATGGAACCAGGTGTCCATGGTGACAGATGAAACACTGGAAAACATTGTTACCCAATGGAATCTCATGGAACCACATGTACATGGCGAAAGAGCCGCGCCTGGTGGAACACTGTAGAACATTGGCACCCCACGGAATCTCATGGAACCAGCTGGCTGTGGTGACAGATGGAACACTAAAGAACATTTTTACCCAATGGAATCCCATGAAACCAACTGTCCATGGTGACGGAGCCGGGTCTAATGGAACAGTTGAGAACATTGTTACCCAATGGAATCTCATGGAACCAGGTGTCCATGGCAGGTCTGATTGAAGACTGGATAACATTGTTACCCCATGGAATCTCATCTAACCATGTGTCCATGGTAGGCCTTATTGGAACACTGGAGAACATTGTTACGCCATGGAATGTAATGGAACCAGGTGTTCCATGGTGGGCATGATAGAACACTGTGATTATTGTTACCCAATGGAATCTCATGCAACCAGATGTCCATAGTGACACAGCCAGATGGAACACTGCAGAACATTGTTACCCAATGGAATCTCATGGAAACAGGTGCCAATGGTGACACTGGAGAAAATTTTTACCCAATGGAATCTCATCGAACCAGGTGTCCATAGCAGGCCTGATGGAAGACTGGAGGACATTCTTATCCAATTGCATCTCGTCGAACAAAGTGCCCATGGCGGGCCTGATGGAACACCGGAGAATATTTTTACCCAATGGAATCTCATCGAACCAAATGTTCATGGTGAAAGTGCCACTGAACAAAATCTGTAACTAATGGAATCTCATGGAACCAGGTGTCCACGGTGACAGAGCTGCGCCTGATGGAACACTGGAGAACATTGTTACCCCACAGAATCTCATTGATCCAGGTGTCCCTGGTGACAGATGGAACACTTTAGAACATTGTTACCCAATGGAATCCCATGGAACCAATTGTTCATGGTGTCAGAGCGAGGCCTAATGGAACACTTATAACATTGTTACCCAATGGAACCTCATCAAACCAGGTGTCCATAGCGGGCCTGATGTAATACTGGAGAACATTTTTACCCCACGGAATCACATCGAACCAGCTTTCCATGGCAGACCTGATGGAACACTGTAGAACATTGGTAGTCTATGGAATCTCATGGAAACAGGTATCCATGCCGACAGATGAAACACAGCAGAACATTGTTACCCCATGGAATCTGATCAAATCAGGTGTCAATAGTGACAGAGCCTAATGGAACACTGGAGAACATTGTTACCCCAAGGAATCTCATGGAACCAGTTGCACATGGTGACACTGGAGAACATTGTTACCCAATGGAATCTCATGGAACCAGATGTCCAGGGCGCGCCTGATGGAACACTGGAGAACATTGTTACCCAATGGAATCTCATGGAACCAGATGTCCATGTTGAAAGAGCCACTGGACAACATGGTTACACAATGGAATCTCATGGAACCACATGCACATGGCCACAGAGTCGGGCCTGGTGGAGCACTGTAGAACATTGGTACGCCACGGAATCTCATGGAAGAAGCTGGCCGTGGTGACAGGTGGAACACTAAAGAACAATTCTACCCAATGGAATCCCATGAAACCAACTGTCCATGGTGACGGAGCCAGGCCTGATGGAACAGTTGAGAACATTGTTACCCAAAGGAATTTCATGGAACCAGGTGTCCAGGCCGGGCCTGATAGAACACTGGAGAAAATTTTTACCCCATGGAATCCCATGGAGCCCGGTTTATATGGTTACAGATGGAACACTGGAGAACATTGTTATCTCATGAAATCTTATGCAACCAGGGGTCCACGGTGACAGATGGAACTCTGGAGAACACTGTTAACCAATGGAATCTCATGGAACCAGGAATCCATGGTGACAGGTGGAACACTGGAGAACATTTTTACCCCATGAAATCTGATCGAACCAGGCATCCACGGTAACAGAGCCTAATGGAATGCTGGCGAATATTGTCACCCCATGGAATCTCATGGAACCAGGTGTCCATGGCGGGCCTAATGGAAATCTGGAGAACATGGTTACCCCATTGAATCTCATGGAACGAGATGCCCATGGTGACACTGGAGAACATGGTTGCCCAAAGGAATCTCACGGAAACAGGTATCCATGGTGCCAGAGACGCCCCTAATGTAACATTGGAGAACATTGTTACCCAATGGAATCCCATGGAACCAACTGTCCATGGTTACAGAGCTGAGCCAAATGGAACACTTGAGTACATTTTTATTCAATGGAATTGCATCGAACCAGTTGTCCATGCCGGGCCTGATGGAACACTGGAGAACATTGTTACCTGATGGAATATCATGGAACAAGGTATCCATGATGACAGATGGAAAACTGGAGAACATTGTTACCCAATGGAATCTCACCGAACCATGTGTCAATAGCGGTCCTGATGGAACACTGAAGGATATTGTTACCCGACGGAATATCATCGAACCAGGTTTCAGTGGCGGGCCTGATGGAGCACTGCAGAACGTTGTTACCCCATGGAATTTCATGGAACTAGGTGACCATAGTGAAAGAACCACTACAGAACAGATCTACTCAATGAAATCTCATGGAACCAGTTATCCATGGTGATAGAGCCTGATGGAATACTGGTGAACATATTTACCCAATGGAATTTCATGGAACCAGGTGTCCATGGTGACAGATGGAAGAATGGAAAACATTGTTACTCAATGGAATATCATGGAACCAGGTGTCCATGCTGACAATGGAGAACATTGTTCCCCAATGGAATTACATGGAATCCAGTATCCATCGTTAAAAATCCACTGCAGAACATAGTTACGCAATGGAATCTCATGGACGAAGGTGTCCAACGTGACAGATGAAACCATGGACAATATTTTTACCCAATGGAATCTCATGAAACAAGGTGTCCATGGTGAAAAAGCCAGATGGAACACTGGAGAACAATGTTACCCCATGGAATCTAATGGAACCAGGTGTCAATGCTGACAGATGGAACACAGGAGAACATTGTTACCCCATGGAATCTCATGGAACAAGGTGTTTATACTGACAGGGCCTGATGGAAGACAGGAGAACATTGTTACCCCATGGAATCTCATAGAACCAGGTGTCCAAGGTGACAGAGCTGGGCATGATGGAGCACTGGAACATACTGTTACCCCATGGAATCTCATGGAACCAGTTGACTATGGTTACAGAGCCTGATGGCGGACAGAAGAACATTGTTTACCCATTGAATCTCATGGAACCAGCTGTCCATGGTAACAGAGACGGGCCTGATGCAACACTGGAGAAAACTGTTGCCCAAAGTAGTCATATGGAACCATGTGTCCATGGTGACAGAGCAGGCCCTAATGGAACACAGCAGAACATTGTTACCCCCTGGGATCTTATGGAACCAGGAATCCAAGGTGACAGATCTGGACCTGATTGAACACTAGAGAACATTGTTACCCAATGGGATCTCATGGAAGATGGTGTCCATGTTGACAGGTGGAACACTGGTAAACATTGTTACCGCAAGGAATCTGATCGAACCAGTTGTCCATGGTAACAGATGAAACTCTGGACAACATTGTTACCCAATGGAATCTCATGGAACAGGGAGTCCATGGCGGGCCTGATGAATACTGGAGGACATTGTTACCCAATGGAATTTCATGGAACAAGGTGTCCAAGGTGGGCAAGATGGAACACTGGAGAACATGATTACCCCATGGAATCTCATGGAATCAGATGTCCATTGTGAAAGGTGGAACGCTGGAGAACATTGTTACCCAATGGATTCTCATAAAACAAGGTGTCCATGGTGACAGATGTAACACTGGAGAACATTGTTACCCAATGGGATATCATGGAACCAGGTGTCCGTGGTGACAGATGGTACTCTGGAGAACATTGTTACCCCATGGAATCTCATGGAACCTGTTGCCCATAGTGACACTGCAGAACACTGTCACCCAATGGAATCTCATGGAAGCAGATGTCCAAGGTGAAAGAGCCACTGGAGAACATAGTTACCCCATGAAATCTCACGCAACAAGGTCTCCATGATAACAGAGCCGGGTCTGATGTAACACTGGAGAGCATTTTTACCCGCTGGAATCTTATGAAACCAGGTGTCCATGGTGACACAGCCTGATGGAAGACAGAAGAACATTGTTACTCCATGGAATCTCATGGAAAAATGTGTCTATAGTGACAGATGGAACACTATAGAATATTGTTACCCCATGGAATCTCATCGAACCATGTGTCCATGGTAGCCCTGATGGAACAGTGGAGAAAATTATTACCCAATGGTATATCATTAAACCAGGTGTCCATGGTGAAAGAGTCGGGCCTGATGGAACACTGGAGAACATTGTTACACTGCGGAATCTTATGGAACCAGGTGCAAATGATGGGCATGATGGAACACTGTGATCATTGCTACCCAATGGAATCTCATGGAAACAGGTGTTCATGTTGACAGATGGAGCATGGACAACATTGTTACCCCATGGAATGTAATGGAACCAGGTGTCCATAGTGACACTGAAGAACATTTTCACCCAATGGAATCTCATGGAATCTCATGGTGACACATGGAACACTAGCGAAGATTGTTACCCAATGGCATCTCATCGAACCAGGTTTCCATGGCAGGCCTGATCAAGACTGGAGGACATTGTTATCAAATTGTATCTCATAGAACCAAGTGTCCACAGTGGGCCTGATGGAACACTGGAGAACATTGTTACGCAATAGAATGTCATGGAACCAAATTTCAATGGCGGGCCTGATGTAACACAGGAGAACATTGTTACCCCATGGAATCTCATAGAACCTGGTGTCCATGGTGAAAGATAGAATACTGGAGAACAATGTTACCCCATGGAATCTCATGGAACCAGGTGTCTATGGTTACAGAGCCTGATGGAAGACAGAAAAATATTTTTACCGCATGGAATGCCATGGAACCATGTGTCCATGGTAACAGAGACAGGTCTGATGCAACACTGGAGAACACTGTTACCCGAAGTAGTCATATGGAACCAGGTGGCCATGGTGACAGATCAGGCCATAAAGGAACACAGTAGAACATTGTTACCCCTTGGAATCTCATGAAACCAGGTGTCCATGGCCAGCCTGATAGAACACTGGAGAATGTTGTTACCCAATGGGATCGCATGGAACCCCGTGTCCATGGTGACAGATGGAACTCTGGAGAACATTGTTACCCAATGGAATCTCATGGAACCAGATGTCCATTGCAGGCCTGATGAAACACAGGAGAACATTGTTACCACATGGAATCTCCTGGAAGCAGGTGTCCTTGGTGACAAATGGAATACTGGAGTACATTGTTACCCAACGGAATCTCATCGAACCACGTCTCCAAGGCGGGCGTGATGGAACACTGGTGATAAATGTTACCCCATGGAATCTCAGGGAGCCAGGTATCCAATGGTGACAGGTGAAATATTTGAGAACATTGTTACCCCAAGGAGTCTCATGGAACCAGGTGTCCATGCCGGGCCTGATGGAAGAATGGAGAATATCGTTACCCAATGGAATCTCATGGAACCAGTTGTCCATGGTAATAGAGCTGGGCCTGATGTAACACTGGAGAACATTGTTACCCAATGGAATCTCATGAAACCAGGTGTCCATGGTAACACCGCCTGATGGAAGACGGAAGAACATCATTACCCAAAGGAATTTCATGGAACCAGGTCTCCAAGCCGGGCCTGATGGAACACTGGAGAGCATTGTTCCCCAACGGAATTGCAAGGAACCAGGTGTCTATGGTGACAGATGGAACACTGGAGAAGAGTGTTACCAACAGGAACCTCATTGAATCAGGCATCAGTGGTGGGCCTCATGGTAAACTGGCGAACATTGTTACCCAAAGGAATCTCATTAAACCACGGGTCCATGGTGACAGAGCTGGGTCTGATGGGACACTGGAGAAAATTGTTACATCAAGGGATCTGATGGAACCAGGTGTCCATGGTGACAGAAGGACTATAAGGGAACATTGTTTCCCAAAGGAATCTCATGGAAGCAGGTGTCCATGGTGACAGATGGAACGCTGGAGAATCTTGTTACTTAATGTAATCTCATGGAACTAGGTGTCCACGGCAACCGAGCCTGATGGAACACTGGAGAACATTGTTACGCCATGGAATATAATGGAACTAGGTGACCATGGCGGGCCTCATGGAACACTGGAGATAATTGTTACCCCATGGAATCTCATGGAAGCAGGTGTCCTTGGTGACAAATGGAATACTGGAGTACATTGTTACCCATTGGAATCTCATCGAACCACGTTTCCAAGGTGGGCATGATGGAACATTAGAGAATATTGTTACCCCATGAAATCTCCTGGAGCCAGGTATCCATGGTGTCAGGTGGAACACAGGAGAACATTGTTACCCCAAGGAATCTGATTGAACCAGGTGTCCATAGAAACAGAGCCAAATGGAACACTGGAGAACATTCTTACCCCATGGAATCACATACAACAAGAAGTCCATGGTTACAGATGGAACACTGGAGAACATTGTTACCTAATGGACTCTCATGGAACCACTTGCCCATGGTGACACTGCAGAACATGGTTGCTCAATGGAATCTCATGGAACCAGATGTCCATGGTGAAAGAGCCACTGGAGAACGTAGTTACCCAATGGAATCTCATGGAACCAGGTGTCCATTGTGACAGAGCCACACATGATGGAACACTGGAGAACATTATTACCTCACAGAATCTCTTGGAACCAGGTGTCCATGGTGACAGATGGAATACTGGAGAGCAATATTACCCAATGGAATCCCATGGAACCAACTGTTCATGGTGACAGACCCAGGCCTAACGGAACACTTGAGAACATTGTTACCCAATGAAGTCTCATGGAACCAGGTGTCCATTTGAGGTCTGATGGAACACTGGAGAACACAGTTACCCAATGGAATCCCATGGAACCAGGTGTCTATGGTGACAGATGTGGGCCTAAGGGAACATTTGAGAACATTGTTAGCCAATAGAATCACATGGAACCAGGTGTCCATGCCTGGCCTGATGACAACATTGTTACCCAATGGGATCTCATGGAAGATTGTGTCCATTGTGACAGGTGGAAGACGGGAGAACATTGTTACCCAATGAAATCTCATGAATCCCTGTGTCCATGGTGACCGAGCCAGGCCTGATGGAAGAGTGGAGAACATTGTTACGCCATGGAATCTCATCGACCCAGGTGTCCATGGTAACCAATGGAACACTGGAGAACTTCTTTATCCAATGCAATCCAATGGAATCAGGTGTCCATAGTGACAGAGCCACTAGAGAACATAGTAACCAATGAAATCTCATCGAACCAGTGTTCATAGCAACAGAGGATTACAGAACCCTAGCGAACATTGTTACCCCCTGGAATCTCATGGAACCAGTTGCCCATGGTGACACTGGAGAACATTGTTACCCAAAGGAATCTCATGGAAACAGATGCCCATGGTGAAAGAGCAAATGGACAACATGGTTACCCAATGGAAACTGATGGAACCAGCTGTCCATGGTGACAGAACTGCGCCTGGTGGAAGACTGGAGAACATTGTTACCCAATGGAATCTCATGGAACCAGGTGTCCATGCCGGGCCTGGTAGAACATTGGAGAACATTGTTACCCAATGGAATCTCATGAAGCCAGGTGTCCATGCTGGGCCTGGTAGAACATTGGAGAACATTGTTACCCAATGGAATCTCATCAAACCAGGCATCCATGGCAGTTCTGATGAAACTCTGGAGAACATTGTTATCCCATGGAATCTCATCGAACAAGGTTTCCATGGTGGTCCTGATGGACCAGTAGAGAACAGTGTTACCCCATGGAATCTCATGGAAACAGGTGTCCATATTGACAGATGGAACACTGGAGAATATTGTTACGGCATGGATTCTCATGGAACAAGGTGTCCAAGGTGACACTGGAAAATATTGTTCCCCCATGGAATCTCATGGAACCAGGTGTCCATGGTGAAAGAGCCGCAACAGAACAGAGTTACCCAATGGAATCACATGCAACCAGGTAACCATGGTAACAGAGCCGGGCTTGATGTAACACTTGAGAACATTGTAAACCCATGTAATCTCATGGAAACAGGTGTCCATGCTGACAGATGGAACACTTGAGAACATTATTACACCATGGAATCTCATGGAACGCCGTGTCCATGGTGACTGAGCCGGGACTTATGTAACACAGGAGAACATTGTTACCGAATGGAATCTTATGGAAAAAGGTGTCCAAGGGTTACAGATGAAAGATTGGAGAACACTGTTACCCATTGGAATCTCATCGAACCAGGAGTCCATTGTGACAGAGCCTCGCCAGATGGAACACTGGAGAACACTGTAACCCCATGGAATCTCATGGAACCAGGTGACCATGGTAACAGAGACGGGCCTGAAGCAACACTGGAGAACACTGTTACCCAAAGAAGTCATATGGAACCAGGTGTCCATGGTAACAGAGCAGGCCCTAATGGAACACAGCAAAACATTTTTAACCCTTGGAATCTCATGAAACCATGTGTCCAGGGCAGGCCTGATGGAGCGCTGGAGAATATTGTTACCCAATGGGATATCTTGGAAGATGGTGTACATGGTGACAGATGGAACTCAGGAGAACATTTTTACCCAAATGAATCTCATGAAACCACGTGTCCATAGCGGGCCTCATGGAACACTGCAGATCATGGTTACCTGATGGAGTCTCATGGAAGCAGGTGTCCTTCGTGACAAATGGAATACTGGAGAACATTGTTACCCAATGGATTCTCATCGAACCAGGTGTCCATGGAAACAGACCCTGATGGAACATTGGAGAACATTGTTACCGAATGGAATCTTATGGAAAAAGGTGTCCATGGTGACAGATGGAAGACTGAGAATATTGTTACCCAATGGAATCTCAGACAACCCGGTATCCGCGATGACAGAGACAGCCGTAATGGAAGACAGGAGAACATTGTTACCCAATGGAATCTCATGGAACCAGGTGTCCCCGGCATGCCCCATGGAACACTGGAGAACATTTTTACCCAATGGAATCTCATGGAAACAGGTGTCCATGGTGACCCTGGAAAACATTGTTACCCTATGGAATCTCATGGAACAAAGTGTCCATGGTGATAGAGCCACTGGAGAACATAATTACCCCATGAAATTGCATGGAATGAGGTGTCCATGGTGACAGATCCGGACCTGATGGAACACTGGAAAACATTGTTTCCCCATGGAATCTCATGGAGCCAGGTGTCCATGGTGACTGAGCAGGGCCTGATGAAACTCTGGAGAGCATTGTTACCCCATGGAATCTCATGGAACCAAATGTCAATGGGGACAGAGACTGATGGAAGAAAAGAGTACATTGTTACCAAATGGAATCTCATCGAGCCTGGTGTCCATTGCGGACTTGATGGAACACTAGAGAACATTTTTGCGCCATGGAATCTCATGGAGTCCGGTATCCATGGTGAAAGATGAAACACAGGAGAGCATTGTTATCCCATGGAATCTGATAGAACCAGGTTTCCATGGTGGCAGAGTCTGATGTAAGGCAGGAGAACATTGCTACCCAATTGAATCTCATGGAACCAAAAGTCCATGGTGACAGTAGAGAACATTGTTACCCAATGGAATCTCATGGAACTAAATGTCGATGGAAAAAGAGTCACTGGAGAACATTGTTACCCCATGGAATCTGATGGAACCAGGTGCCCATGGTGACAGAAAGAACATGGGCCAACATTGTTTCCCAAAGGCACCTCATGGAACCAGGTGTCCATCGTGACAGATGGAATACTGGAGAATCTTGCTACCGAATGGAATCTCATGGAACCAGATGTCCACGGTGACAGAGCCTGATGGAACACTAGAGAACATTGTTACCCCATGTAATTTAATGGAACCAAGTGTTCATGGTGGGCTTGATGGAGCACTGTGTTACCCAATGGTATCTAATGGAACCAGGTGTTCATGGTGGCAGATGGAACATGGAGAACATTGTTACCCCATGGAATCTCATGGAACCCGCTGTCCATGGCGACACTGGAGAACATTGTTACGCCATGGAATCTCATGGAACCAGGTGTTCCATGGAGACAGATGGAAGACTGGAGAAGAATGTTACGCTATGGAATCTCATCGAACCAAGTGTCCATGGCGGGCCTTATGGAACACTGGATGGCACTGTTACTGAATGGTATCTTTTGAACCAGGTGTTCATGGTGGCCCTGATGGAACACTGGAGTACAGTGGTACCCAATGGAATCTCATGGAACCAGCTGTCCATGGTGACAGATGGAACACTGGAGAACATTGTTACCCCATGGAATCTAATAGAACCAGGTGTACATTGTGACAGAGCCTGATGGAAGACAGGAGAACATTACTACCCAATGGTATCTCTCCGAACCAGGTCTTCCATGGTGACAGAGCCGGTCCTGATGGAATGCTGGAGAACCCTGTTTCCCCATGGAATCTCATTGAACCAGGGGTCTATGGTTACAGAAGCTAATGGGAGACAGCAAAACATTGTTACCCCATGGAATCTCATGGAACCAGGTGTCCATGCTGATAGAGAGGGCCTTGATGGAAAACAGGAGAACATTGGTACCCCATGGAATCTCATCAAACCAGGTGTGCATGGCGGGGCCTGATGGAACACTGGAGAACATTGTATACCCTATGGAATCTCATCGAACCAGGTGTCCATGGTGACCTATGGAACACTTGAGAACATTGTTTCCCAACTGACTGTCATGGAACCCAACGTCCATGGTAAAAGAAACACTTGAGAACTATGTTACCCAATGCAATTTCATGGAACCAGGGCTCCATGGTGATAGATGTAACACAGGAGAACATTTTTACCCAATGGAATCTCATGAAACCAGGTGTCCATTGTGAGAGATGGAACACTGGACAATATTTTTACCCCATGTAATCTCATGGCACCAGGTGTCCATGGTGAAAGAGCCTGATGGAACACTGGAGTACATTGTTACTCCATGGAATCTCATCAAACCACGTGTCCATGTGGGCCCCATTGAACAGTGGAGAACATTGTTACACCATGGAACCTCATGAAACCCGGTGTCCATGGTGACAGAGCCGGGCCTGATGGAACACTGGAGAACGTTGGTACCCCATGGAATCTCTTGGAACCAGGTGTCCATGTTGAAAGAGCCTTTTGGAACACTGGAGAACATTGTTACCCCATGGAATCTCATCAAACCAGGTATCCATGGTGACAGATGTAACATGGAGAACATTGTTACCCCATGGAATCTCATGGAACCAGGTGTCCATTGTGACACTGGAGAACATTTTTACCCAATGGTATCTCATGGAAGCAGGCGTCCAGGGCCGGCCCGATGCAACACTGGAGAACATTGTTACCGAGTGGAATCTCATGGAAAAAGGTGACCATGGTGACAGATGGAAGACTGGAGAACATTGTTACCCAATGGAACCTCAAAGAACCAGGTGTCCGTGATGACGGAGACAGGCATAATGGAAGACAGGAGAACATTCTTACCCAATGGAATCTCATGGAACCAGGTGTCCCAGGTGGATCATGGAACACTGGATAACATTGCTACCCCATGGAATCTCATGGAACCAGGTGTCCCTGGTGACAGACGGAACACTGGAAAACATTGTTTTCCCACGGAATCTCCTAGAACCAGGTGTCCATGGTGACAGAGGCTGATGGAACACTGGAGAACATTGTTACCCAATGGAATCTCATGGAACCAGGTGTCCATGTTGACTGAGCAGGGCCTGATGGAACCTGGGAGAACATTGTTACCCCATGGAATCTCATGGAACCAAATGTCAATGGGGACAGAGCCTGATGGAAGAAAGGAGTACATTGTTACCCAATGGAATCTCATCGAACCAGGTGTCCATGGCGGGCTTGATGGAACACTAGAGAACATTTTTACCCCATGGAATCTCATGGAGTCCGGTATCCATAGTGACAGATGGAACACAGGACAACATTGTTATTCCATGGAATCTGATCGAACCAGGTGTCCCTGGTGACAGATGGAACACTGGGGAACATTGTTTTCCCATGGAATCTGATAGAACCAGGTTTCCATGGTGGCAGAGTCTGATGGAAGGCAGGAGAACATTGTTACCCGATGGAATCTCATGGAACTAAACGTCCATGGTGAAAGAGCCACTGGAGAACATTGTTACCCCATGGAATCTCATGGAACCAGGTATCCATGGTGATAGAGGGAACATTGGAGAACATTGTTACTCAACAGAATCTCATGGAACCAGGTGTCCATGTTGACAGAACCGGGCCTATTGGAACACTGGAGACCATTGTTATCCCGTGGAATCTCATGGAATCAGTGTTTTGCAGAGAAAAGAAAAAGTACTCCAAAACTTTGTGAATGTCGTAAAGACGGTATGTTTTATTACAGCGCTGGAAGTATGCGGTGGTTGCTCTCCTCAAAAAAGGCATGCGCACCTCTGAGGACTTCAGATCTCTTTTTATCTCCCCTCCCAAATACATATGCATACAGTTTCACAATAGGCTCATACATATTCATTTTTATTAAATTCGCGTGACATTTGCTGCTAGTTCTTTTTTATCAGAAGGAATTTCTAGGTTAGGTTGACTTGCCCTTACAGCAGTGTCTGTCTCTCATCGTCTGTCTCCCCTCCCTTATTTCTGTCCTTCACAGAAATAACTTCACTGAGCTCAGGCCTTGTAGTCAGGCTAAATAACTATGGATTCTAACCACAGACTCAACTCTGAAATGTACATTTCACCTAAATCAAAATGGATTTCTATCTTAGAAAATTTTCACTTTGCCTCATTCCCCCCTTTCCTAAAAGAAGGAAGTAAATTCTTTTACTTCATATAAATTCCTATGACAACAAGTGTACTTCAGTGCTTTTCCATGTACGTTTGATATTGGATAATCTTAACCTAATTCTAACTAAAATTAACAAAACTACAGTACAGATGACACAACTTTTTAAAGATTTCATTTGCAGTTGGTGACCACCCAAAGACCACATCCCACCTGTGATGATCTGCATTTTGTTTTATTCTTGGCAGAATTCTAGTTATTTTCTTTGTATTATCTTGGACAGTAATTAAGGTTTTCTTCCCGTTTTCTTGGATTTCCTTCCAGATCTCTAGTAGGTCTTGGTGCTTAATTAATTGTTTTACTAATGTAAGGTCCATCCCAATAGGGGTAGGTGGTAGTCCATAATACATTGTGTAATTGGCTTTAATCAACTGGTTGGTTGTCACTGGGGCCAAGTACGAAAAATCACACTCGATAATCTTAACAAAATTACAAATACAGAAATCAGAATGATTTCTACTAGACAAAATAGCATCATTGCTATCAATTTTTACAGCAGCACAAGCAGTTCTCAGGCATACACACCCTTTTCCAGTATATACGAGCACAGTTTTCTGGTCAGTGACTGGATGAACTTCAAAGTGGCAAATACTCTGTTCAGTGTCCAAACACACATCCTGAGCATTAATAGTATTGCTTTCACAAATGAATCCCATCTGCTCTCTAGTAATGCAGGATTCTAAGTTTACTGTCTGCCACTTTTCATTCATCTTTCGTGCCCACACTCTATGTTCTGA
>JAWWMS010000105.1:95336-248804 GCA_035048045.1 Chlorospingus semifuscus
ATAGGGGGAAAAAAAAAAAAAAAAAAAAAAAAAAGGGAAATAAATAATATAGTAGGAAGTCTCTTTTTATTTGAGGTTTAATTGAGGGGTTGGTCATTCAAATGTGCTTAGATCATAAACATGAGAATGAAGTGATTAAAGGATATTATGTCATTAAGATAAACAGTGAGAATAAAGGACTATAGGAAGGATAACAGAAGAGAGAGGGTGGGGAAGCTTAGGAAAAATCTTTTTATTACCAAAAACAGTCTTAGTTTTTAAATGTCATCAGTCTTGCTTTCTGTTTCTTGTCCGGTGATCCTCTCAGTCCTTTCATGCATGGGTGGAGGTGGGTGTGGATGGGTGTGTTTGAATATTCAACAGGAACAGCTGCGGGATGACCCGGAGCGATGGCCCCATTAGCTGTACGTGCTCTTCCTCGCCTGAGCCTTGAGTCTTAACAATAAGCAGACAGAATTCCAGAGCTGTTCAGGACTTGTTTACACAAAGCCCTTCGCTGCAATCTAGCATTGTCTCTCTTTTCATGTATAAAACGTACAGGGCAAAAAACCATAGAAAAATACATTTGCAACGAATGTAAGACCCTGCATGTTATAATAATTAAATTTTATCCTTTTGAGGCACTAAAACAAGACTCAAATAAAATCTTAAAGAGCCTAATGGAATATATTTTTTCCTCAAATTCATATGCAACCCTGTTTTCCATATTTTGGAAACTTTTGTGTTTTCTTCAGCCAAATGGCACGTGGCAACCAAAGTTTCCTGTAGGTCCCTGTTAAATGGCAGCACTGGTTTCTAGAGGGGCTTCCTTTTCCTTGCCCTGTTTTTAGTGCCATGGGCTTGGAGTGTCTGTCTCAGGGCAGTGAGAACTGTGAGCTCAGTGCAGGCATCTCTGGGTGCTTTGTATTCTGCCCTTGTGAGAGCTGCAAGGATGCAGCCAAGGTCTGCCCTATGGCCAGGCTTATGGGGCTGTCCTCTTTTTTCTTTGGTCACCTTGGTTGTTGTTTCATCTGTCAGCAGTTTTCAATATACTCCTCCAGCCTTTGTGGAGATTCCATATCTGCATTTCTCTGAAAAAATATAAAGGTGTCCCTTCTATCCTCTGAAATTAAAACAAATCACCGATGTCCCTCCTTTATCTTTTCTTCCAGGCAAGCTATTTGAAGAGGCCATAAAACTTGATTTTTTTTATTTTTTTTTTCTCTTGGGTGACAGTTTAGACATGTCCCCTGCTGCCCTTTTGAATGTGTTTCTGATTTCTCTCAGTGGCATGTGTGTAAGTGGTAGATTTTCTCCCCCAGCTGGTCATTCCCAAGGGTCAATCAGCTGCACTCCCTCTGTCTGGCCATTACCTGGGGACAGACAGGTGTGGTAGCACTCTGAAGCAACCCAGGAGCTCACTGAAAAACTTGAATGAGAAGCAGTCCCTCCTCCTTGATTACACTAAGTTATTCCTGCTTCCTCTAGAATGGCAGAAAAACAGAAATTTGCTGCACCTAAGTTCAGCATTCTTTGATATAGTTGAATTTCAGTTTGGTTTTTTTTGTTTGTTTGTTTTATCTTCCACAGATATTCTCTTTTTAATTTTATTGCAAGATTAAAAGCAAACTTTAGAAATTACCACAATTAAATGCAGTTCTCTAGGGATTTTATAATTATGTCCTATAAATTGTTTATAACTTAGTTATACACAAAAGTCAGGGGGAGATTTGCATTACTTTGCTTATTTAGATAATTCTCTAGCTTTGGGCTGAAGAAAAGAGAAGACAAGGATATGAAAGGTCTGATTTGGGTAAATGGAAACAGGGTAAGACAGCTTCATAAAGCACGGGTGTGATAGGTAATTGGGAAATTCTTCAGGTACTAACCAAAAGAAAAGTAAATCTTCTGAAAATTACTATCAGCGTTTAAATAATTTTCAGCTGGCCACTATAAGCATATTGGATCTAAATGTACTTGTTTTCCTCCCTTTGCTGTATTAAATTTGCTCTGGACCTGAAGAAAGTGTTGATGTAGGACTTGTTAGTAAAATCAAGAGCTCTAACATTTACAAATGTCAGAGCTGTCCCCAAGTACACATAGTTGTCCTCCCATGTACTCATTTGTTCTTGTTTCTCTTTTCCAGGAGCTTGAGCTGCCAAAGGATTACCCTGCATAAAAATCTGTTTTTCTCTTTTGTTTGCAACTCTGTTGTAACAATAATTTCACTGACGGCCGTTGCCAACAACCAGGAATTAGTTGCAACCAACCCAGTAAGTGAAAGTCTGGCAGAGTGTGTTTGTTGGTAGGTGAGTGGCTCAGAGAGTGCTGCAGCAGAGGTGGGAGTGCACAGCTGGTGGAATGCTCTGTGCAGATGTCTCACAGTGCCTGGCACGCTGCACTCTCCAGGCTGTGAAATAGGAAAAGTGGGACTGAGCTCACTGGATGCCTCTTCCCAGCTCCGCAGAGTGGTTTTTGCCCTGAAACAGCTGCATCTATTCTAGATGCCTGTGCTTTATTGCGAGAGTATAAGGTTCAGGGAGGCTGACTGCTGAATTCACCAAGGAAGGGCAGGAAGAAAGTTTTGCGAGACGTTTTGGATCTGTCTTCTAATTTCTTATGGCTTTAGCATGGCCATCTTCAGTTAAACTAAGAACAATTTATATTTTTGCAACACAGTATTCTAAAGATGAAGTACATAAACAAACAAATCTCTAGCTCTGGCTTTATTGGTATTTAGACATGGAAGATAAATCTTAATTCTGAAGTTAGGTTAAACACTGCAGAAGTTGAATTGAGTAAAAAGATGATTTCCTTTTCTCCTGTAGAAGCAGTCATCAATGTGGTGGAAAACATACCTGAGATAGCTGCTAATAATCATCATCAAGTGAGTTAGGTAGCAGAAAATGGTAAAACAATATTGGGTTTTGGTTTGTTTTAAGCCAAATGGCAGAAATAGAACAATCAAACAGGCAGCAATATTGGAAGGAGGGGAAAAAAGGATTTTATGTGACCAAATCTACAAGTTAGCTGTTGCTCCTTGTTCACAACCTCATATACTTCCCAATACATTATATTATAACATTTGAACTGTAGAATGTATTTTAAATGAAGCTAAATACAAATAATTAATGCCAGGCTCCTCCAGAACCTGCTGTGAGCTCTCAGTCCCTATGTGCAGTTATGAGTATGTTAAAACTGGAAGTATTGTAAGCATTTTAAAAACATGAATTGTTCTCTGAGGAAGTTATATGTTGTGATGGGTAAAACTGAGAGGGGATTACTGTCAGATAATTTAAGGATTTGGAATGGTTAAGTGTGATAAGGTTTGCAATAAGGCAAAATATCATAGCAGCATTCTGTCATTCTGGAGGATCTCAGGGTCCTCATGTTTGAATAATAAAAATCCAGACTCAGTTATTAGTTTTATGTCACCACAAAGTAGGGGATTGTAATGTGAAGAAAATTCTATTTTTAAAAGTAAATAAATATGTAATTGTAGTGGAAAGCAGAATAAACATTATTTCCAGTGGTATTTTTTTCCACTTTGCAAATAAAGCTCTGAGATTTCTGCAAATCAAAAATTTATGTTATACTCTGCTCTTTTTTCTGCAGGTTAGTTGCAAAGTGTCACAGTTCATCTACCTGTACCTGATGGGTTGCAACTACTTTTGGATGCTGTGTGAAGGCATTTACCTGCACACACTGATTGTGGTGGCTGTTTTTGCTGAGAAGCAGCACTTGATGTGGTATTACCTTCTTGGCTGGGGTATGTGCTTTCACCTTGTGCATTTTCAGGTCAATGCAGCCTCTTCCTCCCTCAAACACCCCTACCTTTGCCTCTCTGAGCTGTAGCTTTGAGTGACCGTGGCACCCCCCAATTCTTTGTCTGGAGTGTTTTAACAAGCTTAGAAATATTAATGTAGGAAGTTGTGTGTACCTCTGCTGAGAGAGAGAGATTATGCATCTCTGGAGTCAGGAAGGGACTCCTCCTTTGTATAGAGAAAATAGTCTCCTATTATAAAAAAGACCTTAAGAAGTAATTATTCATTGTTCCTCACCTCAAAGATGTTTATTCAGGAGTGAATGTTTGTTTTCAGAGAAGTCTCGCCGTGCCGAGGGTGGAGGGTCAGGACTGAGTTGGAGATGGCTGAGGATTTATTTTTCCAGCACTTCCATTTGACCTGTATTGTTCACTAAGCAAACACAGAATAGCAGTAACTGGACATCTCGAGTAGTATCAGTATCAAAACCAACAAGCCAAGCCCACTCACCTCAGATAATGCACAAGGGCTTGTTCACATAGTGAAAGTGAAGGCTCTGGCACACCCAGCTCCAGTGTGATGGGTACCTGGGTCACTGCCCCACTGCAGGCACAGCTGGGAGCTCACAGGTGCTCAGCAGCTCCTGAAGATCAGGCACCACCAGAGGGTCAAGGGCCCCAGATGACTAATTTGCTTATTCTTTTCAATTTTTTTTTTCCATTTGGCTTAATCTTCTGAGTCTAATTTCCAAGTTTTTTTTTTAAATACAGCAAGGTGTTGATACTTTGTCCTGCTACCAGTGAGAACATGCTCTCCACTGGCCACACTGTTAAAGCTGTGCTCATGCATGCAACCACCATTTTAATGTTACCTTCCTATTTGGTGTAAATGCAGATTGCAGCCTGAAGAGCATCTGTTAATGAAGATCACTTGTTGTATTCTAAACACTTGATTTGACTTTCCTGTGTGTTGCTGTGGATTTCTTGGCAAGTCAGTAGGAATAAGGTTGCACACAGCCCACAGAAAGAAATCTAAGGAAAGAAAGTTTAAATTGGTCCATGTTAGTTTATTTTCTCTGCAGGTATATAGTTTGGGTGAGGTGAAAATACAGAAGATTCCTACAAAATATGCAAGTTTGCTTAGTTATTAACCAGGTTTTACTAATGAAGAAAATACTGGTTTCTTTTCTCCACAGGTTTTCCACTGATCCCTGCCTGCATACATGCTGTTGCAAGAAGCTTATATTATAACGACAAGTAAGTAGCTTCAGCTTGCTTTGCAAAACTTTTATATTTTCTTTAAAGTAAAAAAATCCAACAAAGCTAATAAATACCTTTTTTTTTTTTCTTTTCCTGTTTGTTTTCTGTAGTTGTTGGATCAGCTCTGACACTCATCTGCTTTACATCATCCATGGCCCTATTTGTGCTGCTCTCTTGGTAAGCATTTTTCAAATAATATTTTGTTTTCTTGGTTTTTTTTCTGGCTGCTCTTGGTGAGCTTACAAAGGTAAGAGCCTTAAGCCAACATTTAGAGGTCATTGACACTTGTGAGTCCGCTGCTTCACCCAGCAGGTGCCTCAGACACACAAGATACAAGAAGTCTTGGCCTTATTGAGGACCTGTGCTTCTGGTCCTTGGAGAAACTCAGGGTTTGCAGTGTTGATTATCATTCCACTTAAATGCTAGAGACAAAGAAGGACTAAACCTTACCTGGAGTTGTGGAGGGGAATTTAAAATCCTTCCTTGAGCTGAGAATGCCTCTCCTGGCCAGACTAATTGCCAGGTGGACCCTGCTAGGAGCCTCACTGAGCCGTGGCCAAGCAGCCACCAGACTGTCTGAGGTTCAGGGAGAGGGGGTTTGGGTGCCAGGACTGACTGTGGGTGGGAATATGGGATGGAGAGAAATCACAGCAGGTGGTTGTGAGAGAACCAGTGCAAATGGTTCTGCCAGTACCTGTGACTGGCCCTGTTCTGACACTAATTTGGCCACTGGGGTATTGCAGCTCCTCTGTTTCTGGAGTGCTCAGGAAATCTTAGAGCACAGTGTTCTGTCTGACACCCCAAGTCAGTGCCAGCTCTATTCAGTGTTCACTGCTAAATGAAATTCTGGGTGAGTAACTGAAGACATTACTGCATAAAAATCAATCTTGTAGGTCAGTTGCACTAGGACTGGATTTACCCTGTGGAATTCAGGCCATAGATTGTTGCTAAATAGAAATAGGTGTGCACTTAAACAACTATCATAATTAACACAATTAGCATAGAAGCATTCCATATGTCATTAGCCCCTAACTGTGTATGACAGTCATTTGTTTTATTGTAGCAGAAACCTCAGGCTGATCTGGCCAAATTGTTGGGTCCATGGCTGCTGACTTTCCTCCCCACTTTTCAGTTCACAAAAGGATGTTGATTAGGAATAAAAACCTTTGTGGAAATTCCTTCCTAACTTTATGGAAATAATTCCACTTTCTGATCTACACTTTGCCCTTCTGTTAACTTGTTAATGAATACCTGTGGAGGGCATTCAGGGCATGGAGGATTCTTTCAGAAGACGGTTGCATAAATCCTGGGATTCTTGTGAGTCCTTTTTTCATTCACAGTGAAATTAACTAGAGAACTGAAATTTTGAAGACTGTGATACCATGACAGACCTGAGCAGGTGTGTGGGGCAGCCAGAGCAATGCCCATGAAGTCATGGAGAGCTGTGACCCTTGGGGTGTAAATTATTGCTGGTAATCTCTTGTCCTGTTAGACAGGTCTGCTGTATCTGTTCATGTAAGGATCTGCTGTGCTCTCATCTGTAAACTTAGACCCAGTTCTAAATCCTTTCAGTTTTTATTCTCTCTGCTTTACACAGAAGATGAAACCCTGTTTTCACAGAAAAGTATTGGGGGTTTTTTTGTGGGTTGTTACTTTCATTGTGCTGGTGTCTCTTCACAGATATATCACTTAAGTAAAACTTTCAAGCTGAACAATGATTTGTATTAGAATTTGCTTTAAATAGCAATGTAAAAATTTGTGTAAAAGCTATAAGACTGTACTATCTTCCATGAAGTGGCCTCATTTTAGGATGTAAGGTCATTTTTTTCTCTTTCTAAGCAGTGGTCTCCACAAAATCACACTGCAAGTGGCCAGACTCCTGTGGGATTCAAATGCTCTGGATCCGTCCCAAATGACCAAGTCTTGTTTCTATTCAAGGCCACATTCAGAATGTTCTTTGATTTTACTGGAGGCATAATAATCATCTCTGTGGGGTTGGTCTGGGCAGGGTCTTTGTCCATCCTCTTTGCAATTTACAACTTTGTTCACCTGATATTCATATATTTTTCATGATCGAACTAAAAGTGTTTCTCTTGTATTTTTCTTGCCTCAGTACAATGAGTAAATTTATTTGAAAATCATCTAGGAATAACAGATTAAACTGTACATCTTGCCTGTAATGTGAAAGTACTTTAAAGGAGTTGTTTTCCTTTCTGGAGGCAAAAAAAAAGATTTTTTTTGTTTCAATTCAGAAAAGACAAGGCAGGGCTAAAGATGTTAGATCAAATGCATGTGTTTAGGCTTTGTGAACAGAACCCTCATTTGCTTAAGCAGCTTGCTTGCCAGATACAATTTCCACACTTTACTAAGCATGACCTGCTTTAGTAGACATTTAAGCAACAACATTAAACTGCAAATTAGATAACGAGGGGGAAGACACTGTTTCTATTTGCAGGAGCAGATCTCAAAGAACGTGAAGGGGACTGTCAAGTGAGTGCCAGGGAGAATTGGCAGAAACCAATGGGAATTTAACTCTTGTACACCACTGAAAATCCTACAATTACATAAAGTTAAAAACAACGCTGCTTTTATGGCCCCTGTTGTTATGTAACTGTGGTCAGTTCTTCTGCCAAAGAAACAGGAGCAGACATAGGTTGCACTTTGATTGGAATTGTCTTCAACTGACCATTAAATTACAACTGTCTGCCTAAGCACTCACAATTAAAGAAACAGAGTGGGAACGAGACAGCAGAGGGTGATGTTAGTTTGCATGGTAGACAAATATTGATCAAAATCGAGGGGGGAGGGAAAAGGAATTGGTTTGCACTTCAGTGAAAGCAGTAGTGATTTCATGTAGGCTTCAGATGTGCCAGTGCTCTTGTGGTTTTCTTTGTTTGGGTACCACTGGATTACTTAGCTATGCCATTTTTTATATAAATATTGTCACAGGATGTTCCTTTCTCCCTGCAATAATGTTATTTATTGGTATTGCAGTCTGGCAGACCACGACAGATGCAAGTTCTGAGTGAAGGTGTGCTAGAACAAAGCTCAGGTGCTCCCCTGTCTTTCATATCCTTGTGTTTAATGACTTTAAACTCAACTTGGTGCCAGGCTTAGGAGTTTAGAAGTTGAATGCTCAGTTGTGTCCAAGCAGGCAAAGAAATGGAGCTGAAGAACTGTACTAAAAGCCAGGCAGTGGCTACCAACTCATAACTAAAAATACCTGAGTGCCTTGAGTGAGAATGGTCTGTTTATATCATACTGAGGAAGAATTGAAACAGAATTTAAACTAAAAGGATTACTATACTACTTAGTGCAAATTTAGCATGGAGAAAAGTAGAAATATCAGGGACATGAGGAGAGTTGAATTCAAAAACTGCAGCCCCTATTGACTTAGAAACTCAGCTTCAGTTCATTGCCACTCTCAAGCCAGACTCTGAATGCTCCTGAATTTCCAGTATAGGCACCGACACATTTTTTTGTGTCTAGGATTGCCTTCTCTGCCTTTGTTTCTATTTTTGCTCAGTTGCCTTGTTCAATCTTCAGATCACTGTGAGGCTGTTTCACTCTGTGTTCATTGTGCAGATAGCACGACAGAGCTCCTTTGGGCTTTTCCAAACCATCACAGTCAATTTGATGATAATGTGCATGCAAGGAGTTCCACTGCCCTACTTTTGCTTAAAAGTAAAAATCTACTCAGCACCTTACTTAAAACCAGGACCTGCTTTCATCGCTTTAATTAAAAATTCAGTTCATCCCAATCTCACTTTTATTTTCTGACAGAAGAGATATTCATCAAAAATTGGTGCTACATACTTGTACTGACACTCATCCTGTTCTTCTCAGCTCTGCCCTCTGCTTTGCCTTCTCCCTTTTTGCTATTTGCAAACTCTTTGCATGCTTAATTTTGTGCATTTTGGTTTTGGTGGGTGAAACAAATAGAAAAAATCTGTGCATATTTTAAATGAAACAGCTTATTGGGTGCTGCTATTTATGCCTGGCTGCTGCAACTTGCATCTTCAGTTAGCACTTAAGGGCAGTGTTATAGGAATTGGCCACGCTACCAAAACATGAGAGGACAGAAAACTCAGTGTTTGAGATGTGTTAATGTTGAACAAGTAGATTTGAGAAGGATTAAATTTAGAAATGGAGGAAGGACTCATTGTCTGCACGTACTATAGGAAGTTAGATAGGGACCGTGGGCTACATAAAATCTAAATAAATCCCTCAAGAAGGAGTCAGAAGACCTTGGCTGTTTAAACAAAGCTTAAAGGTAGCTGGAGGCTTCCAGGAGAACTTCATGCAGTAGTTTCCTATGTAAAACAGCTTCCTGTTAGAGTTATTTAAATAGCACGTAAGTAGAATATAAATAACATCCCATATCTGTAAAGGACCATGTTGCTATAATAGCACACAGCTATTTATCCTGAAAGTCTGAACTGACAGAAAGAATTCTGCCAGGGCTGTGGAGCGTGACAGCCACAGTCTGAAATGCCTTCCCTGCTTGCACTTGTGCTACAGCAAGACAGAGAATTCCTCCTAGACCAGAAATTCTGATGTATTTTAGAAGGGATTTGTCTGTCTGTCTGTCAGCTTCTTCCCCTACCCCCCTTTTGTCTGTAGCTGTTGGCAAGGGCAGACAATCCTGTGGAGGCACAGATAGGAGCAGAGCCTCTGTCCCTTCCATAGCAGCTCCCCAGAGCACCTCTGTCCTGTCTGTGCCTGGGGTAAGGGCAGGGACTGGCTGAGCTCCCAGGGTCTCATCTGCCTGCGGCTCCCACCATGGGCTGCACAGGAGGTGAGGGTGGGCTGGGATCATCCCCAGGGCTGCTGGGACTCTGGTTCCTCATCCCTGGTGGGTGTGTGTGTATCCATACACATACATCTGTGTGTGTGTATCCGTACACATACCCGTGTATCAGTTTTGTGCAAGGGAATGACATAAAGCATCATCTCAGTCTTGCCCCATTGGCAGCTCTGCTGAAAGAATAAAAGATCCAACCATTGGCTACGGTAAGAATGCCAAATCTACTGTTTGTCCAGAGGAATATACAGCTCCTTGTAGCAGCATTTTGGTGATTTTTAAATTATTATTCTGATTTTACCTTCTTTAGAAGTTCACCAAATTCATGCTTGAAAAATAAAAATTAGCTTTTTGAAGAACCATATTTAAATGCAAGGAGGGAAAAGCATCTTCCTCTCTCTTGACCAGCTAGAAAAGAATCAATCCTTCACCCATGCACTGTTACTGGCATCAGAGAGAAAGGCGTGTGGGTTATTACCACTGGCAGGTACTTTGCTTAGAGAGTTTGAGGAATGGGTGTGGGTACTGGAAGTTAGAGCCACATCTCAGTTACTTTGAGGTATTTTCAAAGATGCTTCTCTGATATCTCTTGTGTAATCCCAGGGTGGTTATACAAGCAGTGTGAGTTTGTGTTGTCTGGTTTCCAGTCTCACAAGTCAGTGTGTGGGATTATTTTCCAGACCTCTTTCTCAGTGTCATTTCCTTTTCTGACAGGTGAACCTTTTCTTCCTGCTGAACATCGTTCGTGTTCTCATAACCAAGCTGAAAGACACCCACAAGGCTGAGTCCAACCTGTACATGAAGGCAGTGAGAGCCACCCTGATTCTTGTCCCTCTCCTTGGCATCGAGTTTGTGCTGTTCCCATGGCGGCCCGAGGGCCGCATCGCCGAGGAGGTGTACGACTACGTCATGCACATCCTCATGCACTACCAGGTGGGGACAGCACCCAGCCCTGCCTCCCTCAGCTCAGAGCAGCTGGCATGGCAAGCAAATAAAAGAGAAATAGTAGTGTTATTGCAGTTTTTAAAGATCTTCATCCAGTAGTCTTTGATTTCTTGGTATGATGGATTTTCACTTACTTGCCTTCCAATTTTCAAAGGAAGGAAACATCGTAGCAGAAAGATGGCCCCATGTTTTTAGTGGTCTATGTTTAGAAATAGTTCTTCATGTTTAGATTTGTCCTGCATTTTCTGTGCTATTTATATCTGAAATTTTATCAGAAACCTTTAATTATCTCACACCTGAAATAGCCCATATGCATATGAATTAAAGCAGAATCTTTGTTTTTATTTTACAGGGTCTACTGGTGGCTACAATTTTCTGCTTCTTCAATGGCGAGGTAGAGTAACAACTTTTACTATATCTATAATAATTTTTCTTTTTTATAGCAGTTAAGGAGGTGGTAATATTTTCTTCCTGGTTTTTAATTTTATGTCTAAATTTGTCTAAATTAAAAGAAGAACGCAAAGCATCAGGATGCCAAAAGCAGAGCTTGGAAAGGACTGTGGGATCATTAATGACACCATTAAGTGTGTTAGGACTGATTCTTGGGTGCTGAGCTATACACATTTGTCTTGATTAAGAAATTGAAGAGACTTGTCACTTTGCTATAAAATCCAGATAAATTTCATAATACTGAAAAGCAGTTAAACACCCAGAAGGCTTTTTAGTCTGTGTTGGAAGCTGTACAAGATGTTATCCTGGAGAATCAGTGCTTGGTCCCTCTGTAGCAGGAACAGGACCACACTGCACAGGTGTGGCTGGGCTGGGCTGTGGCTGTACCCCATGGCAGGGGCTGGAATTGGATGGTCACTAAGGTCTCTTCCAACCAAACTCCTTCTGTGAGTCTGGGACTGTTTTATGAGGCTCTCTGGGAGAATTTTAGGCTGAGGTTTGGAAAAGTGTTTTTTAGCACAAGTGAAAAGCAGCATTCCAACAGTCAGACCTTAACAGCTTGGTGCACTTAGGGCAGGAATTTGTGTGGGTCACAAGTGCATGTTTAAGGCACCATGATCAGCCAGTTCCAAGGACAGACCTCATTCTGACATTAGAGGATTGTGCCAGGTGTCAGCAATAGATGGTATTGATCCTGTTGAAGCTAACAAGCTTTGCTGTTATCTTGGCTAGCTCGAGGTCCCTGGAGTGCACAGGGTGACTTTCATGTGGAAACTCTTGCCCCAGGCTGTAGAGAGTACACTTTCAGAGGGTTAGTGTCAGAGATCAAAGTAGTAGGAAGGCTAAAAAAATATATCTGGAATTGTTAATGTTGCTCTTGCTTGCAAAAATAAAATCCCAGCAACCCCAAAACAAATGAACAAAACTAACCCCCACCAAAAAACTAACTGGTAATTTGCCAACACTTTTGGCAGAGGAACAATTACAATGCTATAGTTATTCCTACACATCTGTTTGCTCATTTGTTCTACATTTAGTGTGGTTACAGTGTAGGCTGTAAGCAGAAAGTTGGGAGTAACCAGATGTTTTCCTCAGACTGAACCCTTAGGGTTTTTTATCAGATGTTCTAAAATAGTGTCAGCATGGTTCTATAGTGTTATTAGGCAGTAATTTTTACTCAAAGGTAAATATTTCACTAATGCTAGAATTGACTAGTGTAGATTGACCTTCCTTCTCTTCCCAAGTCCAAAGCTGACAGAATTGCAATGAAACTACCATGGACTTTGAAGGTTTATTTGTGTGTCTTTGTTGTGTGTCTCCCCACCCAAATGCATGAGTCTCACTGATTTTTTTTTTGCCAAGGAGCCAGAAAAGATGAAGATAGGCTTTGTCTGGGGTAGGGGCCTTGATCTGATTTTACCATAGAGTTGATGCAGGTTCAAGTCTCTGCTCATACATTTATTTCAAAACAAGATCATTAAGTGTTCTGGATTGGATCTGATCACTTGCCCTCACTCTGCATTGTCATTTCACACACTTTTTCCCTTCTACAGAGCAGAAAGCTCAGGATGCCTTCACAATGCCATAGTATAGTTCAGAATGCCTTCTAAAGCCAGGTATTTTGAAAAAAATCAAATTTTTCTGCTCCAGCAGAAAATTAAGGAGGAGGGGTGGAAAACCGTGAAATTTCTTCAGTTTTTATGAAAAAATAATGTCCACTGCTCAGTTCTGTCTTCATCCTTGTGCCTCTTCCAAGGCTGTTTTTAATTTTAAATTATGATTGATTTTGGAGTCTATTCCTGTAGCTGTTAATATTTCATTGTTACAAACTCATATTTTTTAACATATCCTTTTCTGCTGTGTAAGAAAAACCAAACCTGAGTCATGCCCTTAATTCACCATGGGCTCATCAGTGGTAAAAGATGAGCTCTTCCACAACTCCTGCTAGTAAGTGAATCACTGCTTGAATATCTACTGGCAGAATAATATTTAAAGGAGGATGTAGGTATTTTAACATTTATTAATTTAGGAGTTCAATTTTTAGACCATAGACCTTGACTTAGTTAAACATAGATGTCTGTATTTGCTCTCTAGAGAGTGGAAATTTATCCTTTTTAAACCACTTTTGGGTTCAGTGCTTCAGTGACCACTATTTGCTTTTTTAAAATTATTTTCAGTACACCTTGCTCAAGAAAGAACTTAGTGCTTTATAAACAATTGTATCAGTAAGGAAATGCAAAGAGGGAGAATGTAGGTAGGGAAAAATGCCCAGCACAGAAAAAATGTCTTTCCTTTTTCTCCTAAAAGGTTCCAGCCCCAGAAAGTGAGGCTGCAGGCTGGGAGTATTAGCAATTAAAAATTGCTAAAAGCGCTAGTTTCTTTCTAAATCTTAACCTGTTACTGTGCATTTTGGTGTGTACCAGATATCAGGAACCAAATCCTGTTCAAGCAAGACATTTCTGGCTAAAAAGTGAAAGAAAGTGATCTGCTAGGACAGAACTTCAGCGAAGATGAATTAAGAAGTGTAAGAAAAATAGCTGGTATGTGCTGCTGACTGCAGCCAAGGAACATCTCCAGTTTGCTGAGCAGAGCAGCCAGGGATGGCCTGTCAAATCCAGTTCTTGCAGGCAGTGCAGCTGCTGGCCACAGAGCTCCTCCAGCCAGGGTGGATGTGCAAGCCCTTCAGCTTGGATGCTCTGTGGCAGGGCTTCCAAGGACACTCACAGCCAGTCTGCTCACAGAGTGAGGTGCTCTCAACACATCAGGTTTGCCAGCTTCAGGTGGCCTGGAGTGGCTTTTGGGGTCATACAGGCTGTGCTCAGAGCAGAAGCTTGTCCCAGATCTCTGATAAACCAGTAGGAAGATTCCTGTTGAAATTTTTATAGCAGGTGCTGTAATGACCTATTTGATCTGTGTAAGCCTTGTGGGGTTTGTTTGCTTTTTTCCCTTCATTTCACTGCTCCACAGAAATGTTGCCATGAAGATCATAGTCTCAGGTTTGCAAGGTTATACAATCTGTTGTACAATAGATGAGATAGATGAGACTGTTTTGTGGTTTGGTTTGTTTTGGTTTTTTCCTTCTGGTTGGCTACTGAGCTGTTTAATTTGTCTGATATCCAGCATCAAGCTACCAGTGTTATAGGGCTGACTGGAAGGAGTCCTTCCTGCAAACTCATCAAATCCAGCCATTATTAAGTTATAAGGTGAGAAAGAATGAAAGATTCTTCCAGCTGGGACCAGCGTCTCTGTTAATGACTGAGAAACACAATTATATTATCATAATATTTTTTCTTTCAATGTTTTCCTTAATATACTTTCATGTAACAAAGTTACAAAGTTCTGCCCTTCCCGAGCTGAATTTACAGCTCCATGCCACTGCTCAAAGCTGAGGAGAAAGTGGTGAAAGTTCTGTTCTCACTTTGTGGGCAGACACACATTGTTAAACAGAGCGTAATTGAGTTTTCCCATCTTTTTCTATAAATGATTGCAAGGTTAGAGAAGACTGAAAGCCACTCACAACAGATGAAAGGATATAAAACCCTCCAAGAAGAGACACACAGCAGGACAGGGGTGCAGTCCTGATTCAGCAGTTATGGAGAGGCTTTGGGAAGAGCACCAGGAACAGTGGCTCAGTCAGAAATGCATGGAGAGAGCATGATGGGCACTGGGGCAGGCAGGGAGGAAATGCCCTTTGCCCATGCAGGAAACCCTTTTATAGCTCTGTCCCTGGCATGGAGCAGCTGGACTGCTTTCCCCTGGCACTAGCCCCAAGACACTTGTCTTGCAGGGATGCTGGTGGCTCTCAGGAGCCATGGAATCCTTTAGGATTGGTTAACAAATGCTATTAACAAGCAAAAATAAGATGGACAGTTGTTACTGAAGGAACCAGGAGAAGTGTGGGAGAGGAGTGGAGTGTGTAACTTGGCAAGCCTAGTTAATCTCCTAGCTCTGCCAAGAGACTTCTTTGACCTTGTTAAGCCATTTAGTTCCAGTTGCTGGCATTTTCCCCACCTCCAGCCTGTCTTGTCTAAAGTGAAAATTGCTCAATGTGTAATTTTTTGCATGTGTGTCTACGTTCAAACTCTGAGCTTATTGAAATAACTGACTGTGAAAGGAGAACAAATAGCACATAGCTTAGTGATGAACACAGATTGATTGATTCCAAACTAAATTCCAAGCTTCCCTCTTGGAAAAGCTGGAATTTTGAACATTCTCCTTGTCTTGGCTTTATGATAGATTACAGGAGATGGATTCAAATTGTGCAAAGGCTTAAGGTTCTGTATTTGCTCTATTCTGTGGTTCCGTGCAATGCATATAATGATTAATCAAAAACTTCCTATGCTGAATGAAGAACTCACCCTTTAGGCTCTGAAGAAGTGCACAATTTTTATATGAAAATCAGTAAGGTCTGAAACTCAAAATTATTAAGATAATTGATTTCTCAGTGTTTGAAGATTTGTGTTTAGATGTTTAGAGTGGATTAGAAAGTTTTTGTGAACAGTAAGAAAGCACTTCCTTTGCCCTAAAATGCTAATCTATGTTAATTGGTTGATACTTCTTTCCTTACTCTAACATTTCCTTGTGAAGGATTTGAGAAATACGAAGTTCTCCTTTAAACAGAGGTTTCTGATACCAGACTGCAGGAAGTCTAAAAACTACATCCCTTTTCTTGTATTTATTTTTATTTTTCATGATTAAAGCCAGAGTAAAATTAGACAAAAGGAACCATTGTGTGAGGGAAATGGAAAGCAAACATAAACCCTGAAGACATATGGAAAATCCTAAAAATATTTACCCACAATATAAAAATTAACTGGGGCAGTCACTGTTCACTGGTTAGCAGATAGGACTGCTTTCTGTACAAAGTTTGGATGAAAAGGAAATTAAATATTCATGACCTGTAGGCAGTTTTTTTTTAAAGTAGAAAAATGTTTGAAAAAGCAACAACAGGAGCTATTACCATTGTTAGCATTCCCCACTTGGCATCTGCCCTGAAAGACTAATTCTGTGGGAATTTCATGAATGTTACACTTCATGGCTCCGCTCTGCACAGGTGTTTAACCATATTGGAGGGGAGGAAGGCCATGACAAACATCACATCCTTTCAGTGCAGACATGTAAACCAGTGGGGCCTTCAGCTATTTTATCAGCTTTATTTTTAACTCTACTAGAAATGTAGAGTTCAGGAATTTGTCCTTCTTGTCATTTGCTTGAGGTATGGCCAGAAATTGGGAAAGACCGAGTTGTGTCAAAATCATTTAATGACTTGTGCCAAAAGACCAAAAGACTGACTTGTGCTAAAATCATGTAACGATTACAGTAAATTATGTTTTTTTGAGAGTAAATGGATTTACAAATGCTGAGGATGTAGCCTTTTGAAAATAAGGATGAACAGAAATTAGCTTTTTCACCTCTGTTTCTGATCTGTCCTACACTGGATGGCAGTTCACAGGGGAGGATGCAGAAAATTGTGTGGCTGCTGTTCCTCCTGTAACCTGTGCTTTTTCTGAGCAGCTAGTACACTACAATTGTAAAGTGCCATTACTTCACACCAAATTTACTGAAAAATGATGCTAAGTGGTGAACAATTCAGAATTCAGAACTTTTAGCCTCAAGTGCTAAATGGCCTGTAGGTAGGTATCCTTGCCCAGGATTTCTGAGCCTTGCCGCCCCATTTGTTGAGACAAAGAGACAAAGAATGAAGTCCCTGAGCCGTGGTTTACGTGCATTTTGCTTTCTCTGGGGGCACAGGTGCAGGCAGTGCTGAGGAGGCACTGGAACCAGTACAAGATCCAGTTTGAGCACAGTTTCAGCCACTCGGACGCCATGCGCACGGCCTCCTACACCGTGTCCACCATCAGCGACGTGCAGGGCTACGGCTACGGCCACGACTGCGCCGGTGAGCACCTCAACGGCAAGGGCTACCACGACATGGACAGCGTGGCTCTCAAGACTGAGAAGCTCTATGGCTGAGGGGCTGCCCCCTGCCCCATGCCTTGTGCCAATCCACAGCTGATCCAGTGACTTCATGGCCAGAAGATCTCAGCTACCTTGGGGTATGTTCTTCTCCTCAACCGACACATTTCTCGTGTGTATGTGTGTGTGTGTATACACACGTGCATATATACTGCTGTTTGTGTTTGTGTATCTATACAGTATGGACATCTATGCATATATATCTATGTATGTATGTGCATTTATACAAGGATACAAACTTTGCCTCTTCAGTTTCTACTGTGTAGACAAAGTTGGCAAATTTTTGTACAAAGGGAATCAATGAAGGATTTCTTATTTTCTTGGAAGTTTGTATAAGACTGTGCTGTGTTGAAGCCACTTCTTTTGCCTATAGAATATTAGAGTGTAAATACCATACTCTGTTGTCTTAATTCAACCTAAAATAGAACAAAGCAAAATGGTTTAAGTAGGTGCAATAACAAGAAGTTTTCCAGGTTCTTTTTTTGGCCCAGTATTCATTTGGCTGTCAAAAATCCTGACAGGTAGTCTGAGGTAACAGATTCAAAGATAGATACTGCTGTTTTGGTTAAAGAGATTGATGTTTTGCTTTGGTTTGGCCAGTTTGTTTTCTTCCCACTGTTTTACACCAAGCACAGAGACACCACTTCCAGTGTGAGCCTTCATGTACTTCTGTACTGCAATGTACTATCTTGCACCAAGATTTGAGCAATTTTATTGAAGCTATTTCAGGATATTCAGAAGTGTCTCCTTCTCCTGCTTTGTATGGAAGTTTCTTCTGGATTTAACAAAGACAATACTGATGAGGCCTCACTGCCAGAGCAAGGAGTAACCTGAGTCACTGTAAGTCCCTCCAGACACTCGTAGTAACTGCAGCTGGTGGAACTTCACTGTGTGCTTAAGGAATTTACTCAATTGGAGAAGATCATGTACCGAATTCCTTGTGGCATTGTTCTGATTGTACTTTTATGTATTTCCCTGGCCATATGCTTGATAACTTATTCCTTCATTCTTGGGGCAAAGTTTTGGTTAATTTTGTGGCTGTTTCTGCTGCCTGAGGTGAGCGTGCAAGACTGAGCACAGTGCACATGTTATACTACCTTTAAAGCCAGTATAAGACTCAGACCAACCAAGCAAACTAATGTTAGTTATTCTCATTATCTGGAAAATCCAGTATAAGTTTTGTATTACAAAGGTTCAAAACTTTATGGATTGAGAATTTCAGTATTATTTTGGATTGGTTGAATCTGAAACTCTGTCTCAGTTAATTAGCTAAGAACAGTACTTTATATGTTGTTTCTTTGGTTCTGCTGGTGCATAAAGGTCTCACTGAAAACTAGGAGGTTGTCAGGAAGGTCTTGAGAAAATGTATCTTTATAGAAACTTATATTTTTCTTAAATCTTTATGCTTTAAAGGAATAGTAGTTTTGTTAAGTGAAATGACAAAAATGCTCAAGAATGAGGGCATGAAACGAGGTGAGTTCACTGAAAATTAAAAATGTAAGAAAAAATTTTATACATTTCATTTGCAGATAAGTCTACTTGAAGAACCAAAATTAGGCAGAAGAAAAAGTAGATGCTGGAACTGTAACAGACTATTTTGCTAATGAGCATATTTCTGATGCATGTAGTCCAGTCAAAAAATTGGAAGGCAGTTCTTTCTGAGACCAGTTTGAAATAATTTTGCATACAAAATTATTGTATACAAGCCACCTTGACTTTGACATTTAAACATTTTTGTCAGTAACTTTTCTCTATGCTTCAGTAGTGTCTAGGTAATTTTCAGTGTTTATTACTTTGTGACTTCATAAAGTGTTTAATGCTTTGTACTGACAAAGAAAACATTAGGAGGACATGGCAAGGTCCTACTACTTGCACCTTTCTTTAGGTTTTTTTTACAGTTCTTTTGTGTGGAGATTGAACATAGGAAGTGTTTTATTAATGATATCATTTCACAATATAGAATTTCAGCTAGGATGCACAAATGAAGGTTTCTCCTTTACTGCAAGGCTGTCTGGTCAGTTGATGGGGATGATTTGAAGAATCTGTTGGATCATGTAGAGTAGTGTGAGATCTGGCAATCAGATGTCACAGTCTCTTAAATGTTAAGAGTGACAGTAACAATGTCTGCTACAACATGACTACAACACGACTAGAGGTTATTTACAACTCTGCTTGCTGATCTTTGTAGTGTTACTTAACATTTGTGCCATGTTCTGAAGATATCAGTGGTGCAGAGAATCCCTGCTCCAGTGTAGCAGCTTTACATTTGTGGGACCAGATCATCAGCTGGTATAAATCTGGCTTGAGTTCCCTTTGCACAATCTGAAGGTACCACTGAGACTCAAAGCCCAGACAGGTGTCTGTCCATTTAAATGTGCTGTAAACCATTTATGGCACATTATTAGACAATTATTTCATGGTACCTGGTGGATTGTTGCTGTAATTAACACATAGATGTTGGTTTAGAGTGTGATACAATATTAGACTTTAATTAAGCTTCAATCTCAGAGAGACAGTTCAAATTTAACAGGCTACAGATTTTGTCATTTAATACATATTTCTATTAGAGAAATGTGTAATTATAATTTAGGGGGGAAAATTGTTTTTTTTTGGAAATTACCCTAATTCTAGGTGGACAATCACAGCTTCCTTCTAGGCATACACCCCCCATCTTCACTTTGGAAAAGAAACACAGCCAGCTGGATGTGCAAGAAAATCTTTCTGGCTGTGAAGGGTCACATGGTATAGCAGAGCTGTATTTCCCCTCTCCTGCTGAGGTTAGATAATCTGTTTTCTCATTTACATTGGAAAATACCAATTCCTTATTTTGTCTTCCTACCTCACCTTTTTTCAGTTTCTACATAGCTAAGAGAAGAGTCTGATTCTTAAAATGTTTTTCTGTCACTGTAAGTTAAAATCAAATTTTTATGCTGATTTCTCATGGCTCTCTTCTGCTTTACAGAATTTTGTAGTCCATAGCTGTCTTCTCTGGGATGGAAGTAAAATCTCTTTTGGTGGAGCTGTGAGATTCCTTTGAACATGCAGATTATTATTTGTTTATTACCTGTTATTATTTGCTGTTTCTTTTTTTTTTTAATTTACTGAGGATTTATTGTATCAATCTACAGGGGCTACAGCAATAGTTGTCTTATATTTTTTATCTGTAACACCAGCATGTTATGATTCAACGAGAGAAAATGTCTATTTTTAATGCTACTGTCTTCAATTAATAAATGGCTGCATTGCAGGGTCCCTCAGTTGGTTTTTTAATGTTGGCATTTATGTTATTCAGTTTTTCATGGTGGTGATCTACAAGAGTATTTGGCTGTAGAAATGCTGCAACATGTACTCCTTTTGATGTCAAGAAACATTTGGGCTGGCAACCAGGCAACATTCATTTATTGTACTATGTAAATAAGATTAATAGAAGCTATGGCATTGTATTTATTGCTTACACTAAGAAGAAAATGGAAAAAATGTGAAGTTATTTTTTTGGTTGTTTCATTTTCACCTTGTTCATATGAATCATGCATTTTAATTGCTGAGGAAAGTATTGTTTCTGATCAATAAAATATTACTCAATTTATTCATCTCTCTTGTGCTGTAATATAACAAAGCTGATCTAAATTGGCTTTCACAGATGGCTTAACTCTGTGCTGGTTAAATATTAACCCAGGGAGAAAGTAATTACATAGAGTTACTAACAATAATTCTGGTTTTAAGTGTTTTTCAATACTTATATTGAATACTAGAGTGCTGAATTTCTGGAGGAAGTTTTTACAGATAATATAAGATGACTGGACATAAAATTATTTACCTGAAAGTTTAATATCCCTACTTCTTGTCTTCTGAATCCACCTTTTAATAAAAAGTTGTTAATACTTACTTACCTTAAGCCAAAATGTCTGTTTCATCAGGAACTAACAGCAGAGACTAAATTGGGTGTATCTGTCTTCTTCATCCCCTCCGTTGAGGAGGAGGTAGATAAGCAAACCTGAGCTCAAATAAAAACCCCAAGGAATATTTAACAACACCAGGGGATCTTAAATACTGGGTGTTAATACTGCTGTCTGCCTGTTATCCCTATTTAAGTTGTGCCAATATCCATCCAAAAAATGCACAATATCCTGCCTCTCTTCACGACTTCTGAGCAGCAACCTGTAATTGCAGGTGGGTTTTTTTGATCTCCAGTTCCTGGGACCAAATGTCAGGCAGTGGAAATTGTTACAGACTCTAAGTTATGTCTGTTCCTTCAGTTCTCTATCAATGTTCCCACTTACTGATTCTCTGTAGGTACAGAGTGAAAACTGGTCCATTTAACAATTACTGTGTACTGTTATGCAATTAACTGTAGAGAAGAAGTAAATCCAATTCCCCAAATCCAAAAGTTGCTCCTTACATTTGATTGTAACTCACACACAGCAGTAGAAAAGGAACATAAATTACAGTTACAGTAGCATTTTCCAGTGCAGTATATGCAGGTGCCCAAAAGCAATTAAAAAGCAAAATGAAACCCAGCATCCTAACCCCCTCAGACTAAACTGTGATCCTTACACTTTCTATATAATTTTAAAAGAGGAAGTGTCCTTATAGCACAAGTAGCCTCACAATAATTGAAACAAACTTACCACTGTCCCGTCAATATTGCCACAGAATCCTGTTCCACTCTCTGCAAGATACAAAGATTACTGCCTTTGAAAATATTCCAATTAGTCCAATAGTGTATCTTGCACATTCTTGTTGTGGCATTAAAGTCACAGCTCTAAAGCAAAGTTTTAGCTTTTGAAAATGAGCTGACACTGAACATCTGTGTGCCAAGAAAATATAAATTCATTTTGAACTAGATAAAATCCATTCCAAAGTGAGTCTGACTGCAAGTGCAGCAGTGACAGACCCCTGTTTATAATTACAATTATCTATCAATCACCCTACAGCTGGAGCTCTTTAACATCTTTTAAACCATACTCCCTAAATGAACATTTCCAATTCATCCACATGGAGTTCACACTTCATTTGAGGCAAAGAACATACAAGATTCTTTTTAAATTAAACTGAGTTTTATCACTGCCCCCTAAATATTAAATACATTTTCAGCCACTACTTCTAATGACTACTTCAAAGTTTTCTTCCCCTCAACAAGATTGACCACTCTAAATGAAAACTCTTACAAAGAGAAAAGATCATATGATTATTGCTAATTCCTTTGAAGCTTAACTACAAATACAAAAAAAATTAAAGCCAGTTTTCTGAAAAGTGCTTGCACACTGTTGTTAATTCCTGACTTAAGATGAACGATCTTTCCTGGAAGTTCAGACTTCACAATCGGTATCAAAATGAAAAATTGCCACAAGGGGAAAAGTGCCCAGAGGTGCTGGTGCTGTCTGGTGAATCCAAGTTTATTGGTGGATTCAGGCAATCTAAACTGAGTTCTCCCTGTGAAGGAGCCAGGAGCAAACCCTTCTATGCAGAGAACTGGTTTGGAGCCAGTGGGCCCTTGGCCAGTGCTTGGGGCAGAGTCCAGCAGGGAATCCCAGAGCTGTACAGCAAATACATAATCACAAACCATGCACAAATTATCAAAGGAGAAAACAGGCTTGAACACAAGTATCCATGTATTTGCTTGGTTCCGTACCTTGATATTTGCAGATGAAAGGTGACAAACGTTGGCCTGTAGCAGAGAAACTCCTCCCAAAGGTTCTCCATGCATTGGACAGGGGTCACTGTAAAGTGGTGGTGTCTGACACAGTGAAGTTCACAGACAGCTGTTCCATTTTGTCACAGCCCACTGTATCTCCAGTATCTTTGCATATAAATATTTAAGAAAACAAAATACTGAATTAGTAGGGAACAATATTTAGATGCTACACAAAAATAAATTGCACTAAACAGTAATAGCTATCACAGAGTTAACACAATAAACATGATGATGATAAAAAAATATTGCTAGATATGAGGGAATTAGAGCAAAGGGGACAAAAAGCAGAGTAAACTGTTATGTGCCTGTTTTTTTTAATGTGGTATAAAAAGTTTTCAAAGCAGAGCATTGCTACCTTTCAAACCACATATTTATAGACTTAGAGAAATTATAATGACTTTGTCCCTTACACTCCCCTGGATGTAGACCTGAAACATCAGAGAAGAGCTAGGAACACAAATACTCAATCCCATTTTCCTTAGCTGACCTTGAACAGGAGCCAGATACTGCACATTTAGTTGAGATTTCCAAAGTGCGTTTGGCAGGGTGTCCTGGAGGCATCTGCAGCTGCAGGGCAGGGCCCACACCTGACCTGTTCCTCACCAGGAGCTCCCATCCTGGGATGCCAACTGCACTCCAGCAGCTGTCCTCGAGCACTGGCTCCTTCTGGCATAGTTTGGGCAGATGATGGCAATAAGAATTTCCTTACTCCAGTGTTTGCTTCCAGAGCCTGCAGGCATTCAGCCACCAGAGATACTTCAGGATCTGCAACAAGAAAATTCACAGCAAGAGCTCTCAGTCTGAGATGACCTGAAGATTCCTCAAGTTTATTATTTATTTATACTATTTTACTAAATTTTTTCACTATTTATTTTTACTAGTTTATTATTTATATATACTATTCCATGGGTTAGAGCACACTGCAGTGACAGTGCCTTGTTTTTCATATTCCCAACCCTCTTACAAAAAGCATCTCCATTTAACATAACTGGGATACTCTTTATCCAGATGATGCAATGGGCTTGTTATAAGAATTTAGAGTTAGAATATGAATGCCTTCAAAATGCCTTCTGACAAAAAGCATCTCCGTTTAAATAACTGGGATACTCTTTATCCAGATGATACAAGATGATGACTTGCTACAAGAATTTAGAAAATTAGAGTATCAAGGCCTTCAAAATCTTCATAGCAAATACCTGTAGTAAAACTAGTTAAATTTCAGATAAATTCAAGGTATGGACTCTGAGCCAAACAGTCCTTTCCAGTCCAAGTGTGTATTTGCTATGAGGTGTAGAAATTGTTTTCCTTTCCCTCTGTCAGTGGAAAATGACAGCAGCTATTTTTCATGTACAGCTAATTACCTCTTATTTTTCCCCACATGGACTTGTTTCTAACAGTCAGGAGTGCTCTAAATAGGCTTCTCTAGCTGTAATTAAATAGCTTATTAGAATGATCTGCAATTCATGTGTAAAAAATTCTGAGAGAAGAAGGTTCAATCAGGAAGCTTTCACAGAAATAATGAAAATATTGAAAGCAAAAATAGAAACAAGCTAGTAGCAAAACTCTCTAAATGTGTTTTTGTTGCAGACAACAACAGCACTACTTATAATTATGTTTTCATTATATAATTATGTTTTCATTATATAATGGAAAAAGATTTTTATCTTTTTAGCCACGTAAAGCGGGCTTTTTTAGAAGTACAAGCATTTAAAGTGGTAAAATATACTTCCTATTTAAAGTCCAGCAAAATATTTTGAGTTTTACACCTTACTGTCAGTCCCATCACCTCAGGTCTCAATATTTCTCCAGCACTGGCATGATTTTTATTATCTCCAATAAAATCTTCCTCCCATTTCTTAGTGTTCACCAAAGGCCAGGCCCCAGCACTAATCTGTGCTCTGCAAGATGCTTTCCTTTCCACCAGCCATCTCCAAAGATGGAAACTGGAGATGGAAACTGGAGATGGAAACTGCTCCAGCCCAGCATCCTTTGCCAGCTGTGCAGGAGCAGTGCAGGGAGGCAGTCACCATCAATCCATGAGTTTCATGGCACAGGGATGAAGGAAGTCCATCCTCACAGAGACTTTACCTCTCTCATTTCCCAGGCAAAGTTGTTCTGGCACTGGGAATAACTGGCATTGCTCCTTCCTGCAAGGAAGAATGCACAGAGCTGGCTTCTGGCTGGACTCTCCCTGCTGACCTGTGGAATCTCTGACTTTCTCCTCAATCACTCCTTGTTTTTGCCTTTTAGTGCTGTTGAAACAATGATGGGAGCAGGAATCCCCATCAGTTCCTGCATGCAGTGATGGCTGCAAATTAAAAGCCAGACAAATCTAGGAATTTATCCTATTCCCAATCCAGCAGAAGCATAAAATAAATAAAGCATAGAATTACTGAAATACAGAGCACACTGAGAGCAAATAACACCAAGGTCATGGGCTCAATCCCTGGACAGACCACTCCCTTTGGAGTTGGACCCAATGGTCCTTGTGGGCCCCTTCCAGCTCAGAACATTCTGTGATCTGACCAGAGACAACATCAGTATGCAGAGCTTATAGAGCAGTGTTACAAAAACAAACAAAACAAACAAACCGACCAAAAAAAGCACAAACCAAAGAGAAAGTGAATAAAAGAGATGCTTGTACAGAAAGGGACTGTCTCTGATTGAAGAATTCCAAAAACAGTCTTCTGTCCTAATTGCAATTTAGAATAAAGAAAAATTGCACACCCATCTATTTGCAGACACTCCCCACTGGTTTTCCTGCCACAGACATGCTGATGAGAGAAAAAAAAGAAAAAAATTAAGAGGGAACCTGGGGCTTCCTCCATTAGGAGCAGTGGGCACAACCCACTTAGTAAAAAGGAAGAGGCAGCAACTCCACACCTCTATTTGCCTTCTCTTTCCTTAATTTCCCTTCTTTTATGCACAACATGATATCATTTGGCCTTATCTACAGAGATTCTACATGATGAATTCCTTAGCCATCCAGCCCAGTTCCCAACAATGAGTGCCAAGACAAAGGAATCATTCTTATTTCTGTTAAAGCAATGCTTACTGTCAGAGGTATTTAGTGTAGAATTAAATACTGTCTCCTTTGTCTAGGCTGGATAGGAAAATTCCTATAGACTTAAGTGGAGCAGTTTGGATAAGACATCCAGACCATCCTAACAGTCCTGAACTGAGCATGACCTTTTTAAAGGTTGAAAATTCTTTCTTTCTCAATAGTGTCTCCCTTGGTTGCATCTGAAAGCAACAATCTATAGAATGATTAGCCTAGTGGTGGTTCCCTCTGAACTGCAACTAACTAACTTATAGAGGACTAGTGAGTTTGGGTTAAATACAGGTGGGTGTGCACCATTAAATAAATAAAACTTAAGAAGCAAGTTTTCCCTGCTTGCTTCCACCTACTCCTTGAACTAGCACTTTTGTCATTTTCACAAACCAGCAGCATCCATGCAGTCTGCCCATGGAACACCTTTCTGGCATGTTCCATTCACCAACTCCTTAACAACCACTGGGAAGAAGAAAATTACTGTTGTTCTTAACAACCACATGTGAAGTCAGCTGGTTAAATGCAAAATGAGTTGGAATCTGTGGTTTTTCCAACTCATTTTGCATTTGACCAGCTGACTCTCTGTTCATTCTAACTCTCCTGCATGGGCTCTGTGCTATCTTTGCTGAAGTCCTATACATTTCTTTCTTTTACAGCACTTATTTGAAGCAGCCTCTGAAAGTGCATTATCACCTACAGGCAGGAAAAACATCAGGTTTGAAAATTCCTGATAGGGGTGTGTCCTCTAATCAAGGGCAAGGTAGCTGTGCACTCTGATGGACATGCTGTGTGTTTAGCAAGGAACACTTAGAGAATCAAAATTTTCTTCAAGTCTCAAAAAATTGACATCTACAGGAGAATGTGAATTATAACAAAGGGAGAAAATATGCTCTGAAGTACATTAAAATACACAATGAAAGAATCAAGTTAATGGTGCCTTCAGAAAACTGACACTGAAATTATTACCTTTTCCTGGCCTTTTGTGTTACGTTCTCAGGCCCACAATGAACTGAAAGATGTGATGTACTGAAATCACCACATGTGCATCTGGTTTCAGGGCACAATAGGAGAGAACAGAAGGGTACCTGGCAAAAATGGGTTCCATTGTTGCTAAGATTAAAGGGTTTTTATCACTGCTGCCTCATTGCCATCATCATCAGGGTATTGCAGTGAATCTCCTTTTCTAGACCCAGTGTGATTTTGACCAGTCCGTTATCTGCACTGTGTGATAATTGCAGGTCCAAAATTACACTTCCTTGCATAAGAGAGATGTTTAAATTTAAAGGAGGATGCTGGCACGTATTTCTGCATCACCATTTTCATACTCCATTATTCAAACAAGAAAGCTCAAAGGACATACTAAAGATACATGAAATATCACCTAATATGTTCTTTTGAATGCAGAGAAAGGCCCAACAGACTTTTCCTCATGTGAAGTGTAAATAACTGTTTAAAAATTGAGAACAGGAAGATCCTCTCACTAACAAATGCATGGTGAGAACAACATGTTCTCATTTTAGTGATGACAGAAAATTCAGCAAAAAAGAATTTTGCTTCTCCCCATTTGCTTTAATCTTGTCACTATATTTTTGCAAGCTCCCTTTCTTAATAGGAAATGACAATATTTTAGCCTCTCCAAGGATGTGTCAGTAAAATCACAGCACTCTGAAGCTCAGAGTTTATTCACTTGCAGATGAATGTGAGTGCCTCTGAAGGCTGCACTCCCAAGCAGCTGTGAGGTCCAGAGCCACTCAGCCTTGCAGAGCTGCATGTGCCCTACCAGAGCTCAGAGAGCAGGAGCTGAGCTCTCATGGCAAGAGCCATTTTTACCTGTCAGTTCAGTGCAGGTCTCTGAGCACCCAGCCATCCTGGAAATAAACTTGTTCAGGGGTCCTTTTTTAGCTGACACTGGATTATTCTCTTCTTTCTTGTCAGCAATACAGGAACATCTGCAAGAGAAAAGCTCCTTGGGACCTTCACATCTCCTGTGAATCTGAACAGGGCCAAACATATTCTGCTCTTTTATTGTTGAAATATTTAGTTTATTTAGCTCTCTTGCCTCCTTTGAGTCTATCTTGGCTCTGTTCTAAGAGCCAAGATGTCCTTTTCAACAGCTAATATAATTTTTAATGTTTTGGTTTATTTAAATCTGTAGCAGTACCCATCAGCAAGTGCTCCCTTCATACCCTGGCAGTTTAGCACAATAGCTATTCCAGACTAGCTACTCCCATTGAAAACACTCTTCCTCCAGAATAAAAATAGGTTTGTGGGGTTTTTTACTTAAATTGCTTTATTTCTGTGGGAAGAAAATATTTTAAACCATGAAGTATTTTTTTCTGGAGTATCTACTCTGGCAGATTTCCAAGCACAGTTGTCCCATCAGTAGCAAATGGGGAAGTCAAACAAAGCTCTCCAGCAGGCCAGGGCATATTTTGAATCAGCATCTTCTAGTATTAGGTCCTTGTTTAATAATTTTGTGTTAAAAATTACTGTTCTTGTCCACTTGCAACATGCCTTTATATCTGGTATGGCCCACCATTCAGCAAAGAGTCACAAACATAATTTTTCTAGGCAAAGACACTGAAGATATCTTGAAAGAATGAAAAATAAAAAGGTGCTACAGGAAGCTTATAAGCCTTCAATAACTGTGTTGCTCAAAATCTGAGTGGGTGAATGTGTATTTTGCAAATGCACAAAAGCACAGATATTGGCAATAAAACAAATGCTACAGACTAAACTCCATTTCCACCATGAAATACAGTAACTAAACTCCCCTCTAAGAAAATCAACCAACTACCTTCTTTTTAATTTCTTTACAGAATTATAGTTTCCAAATATTAAGGAAATATTGAAGGAAATAATTGTTCACTTTTACAACAAGTTGAAAATATTCATTAGGAAATTATTTTTTAAGGAAAAAGTTCATTATTTTTTAAAGGCTATGATAAAATACAGAACAGAAAATCAAAATATTTTGTACATCCAAAATATAGAATATGAAAAGCAAAACTCTGAAATGCCAAAATTTATCATGTTCTTCTCTCTCTTGTCTTTTGTCATTTAGCCCAATATATGTCATATGTCATTTAGACCTATATATATAGGGTTTTTTCATCCCTAACATTTTCCTTTTGTCAACACATAGCATCATTCCAAGCACAGTGGATTAAATCACCAATTAATGGTGCAGATCCCAGTTTTTCATATCCCTGCCTTGCACTGTGGCTCTCCCTGATAAGCAGCACTGTCCTGTCTAGAACTCAGATCTGCTCTAACACAAACTCCAGCTGCCTCCTTCAGCTTCCAGAGGCTCTGCCTGGAGCTGCTCCCTGCCCTCCCTTCCAGCAGCCTGTTGGAGCTTTAGGAGCAGCCTGGAACAGCAGTGTTGCGTCAGCTCTGATATCAAATCTAAACTTGCCCTCTGCCAGCTGAAATACCCTTCAAGAGATAACAGCACAATGACTTAACATCTTTTATGTTATTTTGCATTGTCTTACCTTGAACAATAACCCTAGACTTTTAAAAAATCATTACCATGGCATTCATATTTGGGGCAAAATAAGAAAGCTACAGGGTTTTTTCATGTTTTCTGATGTCACTCAAAGCAGAAAGATGCTTTGGGCTTTGTCCTTTTAGTCAGTACATTGAAATCCTTAAAACATTCCAGGTTTGTATTCAATTTGTGAGTCATGCTTTATATCTAAAACACTCATCTGTCTGCTTTTGGAAATGAGAGGAATTTGCCAAGATAATTTTTGCAAAAAAATTTTTTTGTCTTTTCAGACAATTTCAAACAATGTGGCCTGTTCATGACTCCAGACTTTCTTTCCCCCGGCCCAACCTAATTAGATTACAAGTATTTTTCTCCATCTGATCGCAACAGCACTAGGATTTGTTCGTGTCTGTGATGCACAAGCTGCACAAGTCCAGTTCTGCTCCCAGCTGGACTGTGCCAGTACTCTCCTTGGAAAAGTCTGCACACAGCTGAAGTTTACCCCCGTTGTCCCAGTAACAAAACCACTCAGCCTGCTCACCAGGAGCTCGGTCCAGCTCTCATCCCTCCAAAGCAGCAGTGGCAGATTGCTGATTCATGCAGCTCCCTTGGGCACAAACCTCCACCAGGGCTCCCTTCCAAGGGAACCGCTGCGCTGGCAGCTTGGGCAGAGACACCGCTGGGACCCGCCACAAATCTGTGAGCTGGGAAATCTGTGTGCTGAGAAACCTGCATGCTGGGAAATCTGTGTGCTGAGGAATCTGCAAACCTGCATGCTGAGAAACCTGCATGCTGAGAAATCTGCATGCTGAGAAACCTGCATGCTGGGAAATCTGTGTGCTGAGGAATCTGCAAACCTGCATGCTGAGAAACCTGCAAATCTGCATGTAGAGAAATCTGCATGCTAAGAAACATGCATGCTCAGAAATCTGAAATCTGCATGCTCACAAATCTGCATGCTCAGAAACCTGCAAATCTGCTCCCTCAGAAACCTGCACACTCAGGAATCTGCAAATCTGCATGCTCAGAAACCTGCATGCTCAGAAATCTGCAAATTTGCACACTTAGAAATCTACCCACTCAGAAATCTGCACACTCAGAAATCTGCATGCTCACACATCTACAAGCTCAGAAATCTGCACGCCCACAAATCTGCATGCTCACAAATCTGCAAATCTGCATGCTCAGAAATCTGCAAATCTCCACACTCAGAAACCTGTATGCTCAGAATCCTGCAAATCTGCGCACTCAGAAATCTGCACACTCAGACATCTGCAAATCTTCATGCTCACAAATCTGCATGCTCACAAACCTGCAGGCTCACAAACCTGCACGCTCACCTCTTTCCCCAGATCCTAATATTCAGTAGCACCAATTCCATTATTGTTAGCACCAATTCCATTATCCTTTAGCTACCTGGTGGAACCCTGGGTGCTGAGAATTTTGGTCTTTCTGTGCTGAGGGGTGCAGACTCACAGGAGAGCAACGCATTTGACCTTGGGCTGTAGAGAGAGTTTCCAAAATTGATTGATAGCATTGGGATTATGGGTGTGTAGTAGGGTAGAAGTGTGTAATATCATAGGGTGGAATACTTAGAGTTTGGGGTTTTAGAATATAGTAATAAATATGAAGCAAGATGGAAGTTTTAGGGTGAAGACAGGTTGTTCTTCTTTACCTTCCTCTTCTTCTTTCTTCTTCACCTTCTTCCTTCTTCATGGGTTTGGGTGATATTTTGTAATTGGACAGAAAAGTCCACACTGCGATCTTCAAGTGATCAGTTATAGGATTAAAAGGGAAAATAATTTAGGTGTCATTTCTTAATTGGACAGTTTAGCCTTAAAAAACCTTGTAACAAGAGATAGTTAGCCATTTTGTGCCTTGCTAATGAAAGACTTCAGAAGACTGTGAGGCTGTGACACTGATAAGAAACAATAAACACCTGAGTGTGAACATGAACCATCATCTCAAGTGCCTTCAATCCTGACCCCAACAGAGGTAGAAAAAGCAAGCAGAGAACCCACACTATGGACTGACATTCCTGTTTCTTTCCAACGTTGCCCTAAGCCTCTGCAATGATCTGTTTCCTCTTTCAGGTTCCTGAATAAATCCCCACACTCTCGTGGTGCTGAACACAGGGCAAAAGTATCTGAAGCGGAGAAGCTGGCAAATCATAGCCTGCTGCAAGAGAGAGTCCAAAGGGCCACAAGTTGGTATTCTGCCTGGTTCTTCAAATTGGTACAGAAAAACACCAACTGTTGGAAAAATATCTGACATAGCATCTTTCAAATCCTAGTTTTAAAGAAGAGAAAATCTTCCCTTTCTTATTTATTTAATTATTTTGAATCTGTTCATACAATACAGCCCTTTGGATAAATTTGTTCTCTGCTACAGCTAAGTGCCCATTCTTGTTTCTCTGTATTTCTGCCCAGAATGATCAATGTCCAGCTGTGGACACAGGAATTCTGAGCTCACTTATAGCTTTCTTCATGGTACCTGCACCATGGCTACTTCACTGACCTTGCTGGCCCATTGCTGAGCACACATGAAAAGCACATTGGAGAGGTTATGTAACTCTTAGCCACAAAAACCACTAGAGGGTCCTTCTGCTATAAATTGATATTAAAAAAATAAGAAGTTCTTTCCAACTTCTGCAATAAAAATGGTGATCTTCCATCAGGTAGTTGCATGTTGAAGCCATGCACTGCACTCAAAGCAGAGTGAAGATGTCTTGTCTTCCTGAATAAAAATGCAGCTGAATTTGACACTAGTCTTTTCCAACCCAAAGTATGGATAGTTCTTTTTTGTGAATTTATATGTGTGAAATAAAGACAGTAAAGACCATAAAAAAATAACTCACAGACATCTGAAGTTTTCTACAAAGACAGGTTTTCTCTTAGGAGTGATAATTCTGTTGCCTGTCATGCAATGTTGTGAATTTAGTCTTGTATTACTTTTTTCCTTCTCACCGAGAGCAAGAGTGTGAACTTTGACCAGTGACTGTGAAATGCTCTGAACACTCTTCAATCCTCATCATTATTTCAGTTTCTTAAAATGTATTAACAACAATATTCAGAGGACACGTTACAATTTCTGCAATCCAAATTGAGTTTTTCACAAGGAGCAGGAGCTGCCCAGAGGGCAAAATGGTTCCCAAGGTGGAGATTTTCTAATTGCATGTCTCAAGGTGATCAGGAACAAAAGGTACAAGGGCCAGGGGCTGAAGGAATTTCCTCCAAACAGATAACTGAGCTATTCCTCCTGGAAATGGTCTCACTGCCTACAAGGCAATGATATATTTTAGGTGGTGTTAGAATTTTTCCTTCTCCTCCTCCCACCCTCCATGACAGATAAGCATTCTGGGGTGAATCATGCTGCATGTAACATAATGAGTTATCACAGACAAGAAGCTGCAAATAAATGTTTTTCTTACATTGAGTTCATATGCATTTTCTTGGAAGGGTAAGAAAAGGAGTGCTTGATAATTGAATTACTGTGCTTCCTTACTGAAGTCACTTCCTGATAAGCAGCCAAACTAATTGGCTAAAATGAATGAGAGAGCTTGAATAACACAGTCATGGCCAGTCACAACTGGTGCAGTATTACACTAAGCCAACCTATGCTATGTACTTCCAAACAATATGTACCAGCCCAATAAAACCATTATGAATTTCTTGTAGTATTCGTATTCCTACATTCCAAAAGGTAAAGTCATTTCCAAGAAACCACTGTCAAAGATCTTAACACTATCTTTAACTCAACCTTTGTTTTTATTTTCTTTCCCAGAATCAAGTGCTCACATGAGCAGCTTTTACACTGTATTTTCATTAAAAATGCTTCAAATCACATGTATATATATGAAAACCCCAAAACCCACAATCTTTCATCTGAAACTCACAATGAAATAAGCATAAGAATATTCCCATGGAAGTTAAAGAGTTCTGTTACGCTATCCATAGACTATAAGGCTAAATAGTAGTGAATGTGTTTCCAGAACCTTTTAATATACCTTAAATGAAGAGAACATGCAAGTTCCAAATATCCCAAAAAGCTTTTTTGAGAGTTCTATTAAAGTCATTCCAGCTGTGTTATTGAAAGTAGCTCCAATCCTCAATGCAGCTCTTTCATGTCCTGCCACCATGTCAACGACCCTTTGTAATCAGTGCTTTGTCTTCTATAAGAAACCAAGCCACAGAAAGCAGCTTGCTTTGTGCCACTTTTCTAGTTACTACTTTTCAATGTTCTGACCTTAATTCAGAACATTTGGTTGCATTTGAAAAATACTCATTTAATTTAGAGCAACAAGCTTGAAAACTTTCTCAGAAGTTCTGCTGACTAGAAATTGTTCTGTTTCTGCCTATTAGAGCTCTTAGCTAAACAATTAGGACTGATGATTTATCTAATGCTTAAAAGTTGTCTATCCTTTATTGGGAACACCCTTAAACTGACAACTTTTGTGCTGCTGGAATTTATGAATTCTAGAGTGGAAGTAATAAGATTTACAAATGTTCTTTACCAAACCTCCCACCCTCTTGGCCCTTTCCTGCTGAAAGCATTTCAGTGGTTACCTGAGTCCCTTTGGCACAACGTCTGAGCCTGGTTTCACAAATTAAACTTCTTTAAACTTGCCTTTGTTGAACAAGTGACCAGGCTTTGCCATGAAGTTCTTGAAGAGGGCATCCACACGAGCAGAATGCTCCATGGAGGGGCTGTGTGTGTTTGAGACAGTACAGTAACAACGTATTTCATTCTCATTGCAATCTGCAATGCTGGAAATCTGCACAGTGTAAATGTGGGGCTTTGTTAATGAAAATACAAACATGAGAGGGGCCTCTCCATGGCATCAGGCTGCAGTGAAAACAGCTAGGGGTCATTGGTCACCAAAGCCCCTAAATGGTTATGACTCAACAGTTTTTATGCATGCTATTCCCTACTAAACAAGTGTTTTCCAGAACTAAAAAACTGATACTCCATGAAGGAGCTGGTTTCACTAACACAAGAAATTTAGGCACAAAGCTCCTGAAAAGCCTACAATATTCATGCTATTTGGTATAGTGGACCTGATATCAAACAGTGCATGGAAACAGGCACTGAGTTTGGTACTGGAAACTGAACTCTGAAAGAGGCAGCAGCATCCAAAGTGAAGTTAGTTAAGCCTTATCCTAAAATAGCACTTACTTTTGGTGATTACTTTGAAGGATGGAAAGCTGTTTCCAGCTTCTTCATGGGCTGTATCCTGGACCTGACCAGCTTGGTTCTGGAGGCAGGAGCTTTGAATGCAAAAGTGTCTCTGCCTTTAGCACTAATTTCAGGTCATCCCCAGCTGCCTTGTGCTGGCTGTGCCTCAGGGGGTATGGTAAAAGCCTGTGGGCAACTTGCAATGGTTGGGGAATGGTATAAATGGAGTTTTAGAGAGAGGATGACCCTGTTAGTGTGCTGCAAAGTAATAAAGCATATTTCAGAGAGCATAAAGGAATGAACAAACCTACCAACAGATTTCATGTAGAAATCTCTGTAGAAAGAATTTCCTTCCTAACCACATGTGGAAGTCTTAATGATTTCACTGTGTATGAAACAGTGGGATATTGCCAGTTATGAAACAGGATATAAAAAGTCCCTATCAATGAAAACCAACGTCCTTCATTAATGGCAGCCAAGGTGCACAGGGAATTCTAAACCATCAAAAGTTAAAATATTCTGCAAGCAAGTTCATGCTTTAAAGTTGATGAGCACTTAACATCACTGCACAGAAAAGTGATTACCTTTGAATTCATTACCTTCTCATCTAAATTTTAGACCACTCTAAGACACCTTCACAAACCCTATGAATTTAATTTACTAAGACTGCAAAGTAGATTTTAACAAATAGAAAGTGCAGACTCTTTATGGCAAATTTTAAATGATTTTTCCATTCAGTTGAAAGTACAGGGTGTAAATTTCTGTTTATAGAATGCAATTTAATCTCTGACATCATTAATAGTCTAGTGGCCACTCTGTCACACTGTGTACTGTGACTAAGAAAAAGGAACCAACCCAAAAATGATACAAACATCCAGTGGCAATTTTCAAAATTACACCTACATGTGATATCTGAATTACTCTGAAACTATTTCCATGAATATTATACACATATGCCTGAGCAAAACAATCATTGCAAAGTAATACTGTGCAATAAGCAATAATTACTAAGCATTTCTTGTACTTTCTCCTCTTTCCTTTACCCTCTTTCTTCCTGGGGCAAAAGTTCACAAACACAGGACTGTCCCATCTGTTTGCAAGATGACTGTTACCACTTACACTCTCAGCAACTTCAGTTTACAAATATTTGGCTGCAGTAAGAGATGATGTGCTTTTCATTGTTCCATCTTTTTTCACCCAGACTGAACTCTCACACAAAACTCTGCCTTAGGAGGGATAATCAGTGCTTAAATAAGTAGATTATTTAATATAATGATTTCTTTTTACTCTGCAATGTTCAAAACTACATAAAGGATCAGGACTAAATGCAGGAGCAATCTCGAGAGTCACTGCTGCTACACTGGAGGGTTTACACTTTGAACAGAAAACAATCTTCCCCCAAACACCACCCTCTCTTAAGAAAATAAAGAAATAACAAACAGCCAGCACAGAGCCTTGGAGCCCCACAGCAGCACAAAGCAACAGCACTGAGTGCTAGGGAGAGAGAAAAAACTCTTCTCAGTTAGGATGCTCAACCCTCAGCAACTGGATTTCGTGATGAAACGCTCTGAATGAGGATGTGTCACAGCATAAATTGCACATTTCTTTCACCGTTAGTGGAAATATCGTTTGTGGCAGAAATGATCACAGTGTGCATAAACACCAGGACATGAACCACACCAAAATAGCTTCTTCTGTGTAGAATACCTTCTTCAGTGCAAAAATAGATTGCTTTGGAATGTTCAGGGAAGTGTCTTTAAAAGGTTTGGATCAAAGGTACTGATCAGAGGATTTTACCAACCAACATGTGAAAGGCCAGAATTAGTGCCTTACATTAACCCTGTTAAATTTACATGGGGATTCCAAATAATTTAATTCTAAATATACATACTGCTCAATATGTAATGAGACCCAAAATAAGCATTAAGTGTTTCTGTCAAAGGATCACCAAGAATGTGCACATAGCTCTGAGCAATGTCTGAAAAGTCTCTCCCTTGCTGTAACCTTGGGCATGAACCTGCTGAACATTCATGAGCTCTTAGTGACTGTGGGAAACTCACCAAGTTATCCCACAGAAAAATAGGGCTTTATGCACCTTATAAAGTTCTCAGCCCATTTTTTGACAAAAGCCAGTAGGGTTTGTTAGATGGACTTTTTAGCAATTGAATCATGGATTTTTAAAGACCAAGTACTTTAGGTAAATTTTCTCCTAGCCATAGTCTAACTGAACAAAAGTCAAGGTGAATTTTCCTTTGCTATCCTACTTAAAGAGGAAAATGTAATTTAATATGATCAAGACTGATCTTCCATCATCTGACAATTCCCAAGTTCTTCTTCAGAATTAATTTAGAAATATGCTTGATGTGAAATACTAAATCAACTGGAAGCCAGCTGTAAAGTAAAAAGGAAGCCAGGAATGCTGTGAAAACCACCATGGTTTCTAAACTCCAATTTCACCACTTGCTTTCATGGCAGAATTGTTATATTAAAAATATGCACTTCTCAAATATTGGAATTTAACTTTGGGACTCATTTCTCTTTGTCAAAAGTGTTTTTATTTTGTGCAAACTTTGCCTGTTTGCTGAAGAAGAAATTTGCAAGATTTTTTCCAGGAACCAGATGATACACTTATGTTTTTGGAAACTCAAAACTGCCCAACACAGAATTCTAAGGAAAAAAAAATCTTTTTACTGATTCTCCTGAGTATTTATTAAGCAACTAAGTATTTATTAAGTATTTAAATTCCAGAGATCAATTTATTTTTCCTGATAAGAATAAAAGAAGAATTTATAATCTTAGTTGATCTAATTAAAAAAAGTAAGGGAAAGCAGATGTAAGGCACAACAAATAATTACAGCATCTCATGCACTGCCACCAAGGCATGTAACCATTAATAAATGTGTTATTTACTGTTTAAATAGTTACTATATATTTGGGGAGAACAGGACTCAGATGAGGAACCTGAGTGTTGGAGTAGCTGAAAGTGGCATCAAATGGTGGAAGAAAAGAGATTTGTTTAGAAAAACCCCAGTGGAAAACAAGAGATTTTGGACAGTTGGTCAGGAGTTGTGCTCTCAAATACACCCAAAAAACATACAGTGGGTTGGTTATTTCTTGTATTCCTGTTTATGTTACCCATTGTCAGACATTTTGACACACCAGAATGAGAAAATTGCTAACAATATTATCTCCAAAAAATCTGAGAATTAATCACTCTGGTTTTGAATTATAATCGCCATTATTTCCTCTGAACCGTTCATCAAAAAGACTGGGAATTCTATGGCTGTTGTGATTTCTGCAGTTCTTTAACTTTTACAGCACCAGCTCAATGTGCCTCTGCATGAGTTGTGGAGACTTTTCAAATAATCTCCAAGACAAAATTATAAAATTTAATGGCATTTATATTCTGCTGAAAACAAGAGAATTTTTTAAAAATAAGAAAAAGAAGGAGAGCAAAAATTTCACAGGTGATTCCTGCTCATATTAGGTTGATGTATAGATATAGATATATAGATATATAGATATATAGATATATAGATATATAGATATATAGATATATAGATATATAGATATATAGGTATATAGATATATCAATATATAGATATATATTTATAAGAGATTAATCTAACTTGGAACAACAGACTTGAACCCTGAAGTTTTATTTTTATCATTTGATCATTTTTATCATTTTCAAGTCATATAAATCAACACAAGTTTTTAGTGAATAATCCTAAAGAATGAAAACATCTATTCTTAAATAACAGAGAAGATATCTTTGAGAAGGAGCTGATGGAACAGGGGAGAAATTGAACATAAGAAACTTCATCAAAATCCAACTACTGCGAATAGATTCCTACTGTGGTCTAATTTCTACACAGTGGGCAGGCAGGAGGGAAAGCTCCAAACTGGCAGCACCCTGGCTGCAAAATACTCTTTACATCTGTTTTTCAAAGAGGTGTCCCACATCTTCCCTCTTCAAACAAGCCAGCACACCAAGGACTCAGCTTTAACACTCTGATTGTCTTCTCCATTCTGTTACCTGTTGAAAACCTCGTTCCACATCTCCTTTTCTCATTGGTTCCACAACCAAGCCTCCAGCCAAGCACTGAGTGGAATTCCTGCTGCCACAGGATGACTCCTCTCTCAGTGCCAGCCAGCACCATGAGGGATGGCCAGAAGGGTGTTTGAAGTAGATTGTTTCATGGCAGTAGCAATAAAGAGCACAGAAAAATCTCTCTCCTATTCCTTACCCTCACCTTTTGAGCTGTATTTAAATGGTCAGGGTTGTACCCACCTGCACACACAGTGTTCAGCCAGCAGTGCCTCCCTGACAGCAGCTGAGGAAGCAGACTCCTAAAGAAATAACAGAACATTCTGAAAGAGATTTAGGTACAGATGGCCAGGGTAAGAGCTTCCTTACATATCCCAGTACATTAAAATATCAGTTTATTATCCATAGGCTTGTTACACTTGGATTTTAAACTAATGACATTAAATATGACTTATTAAACTTATGACATTAAGTATGACTTTTTAAATTTTTAATTTTTTTTTAATTTTGGATTTTTTCTTAGACACAAAGAACTATACAATTAAGAATGTAGTTCCAGTACAATATTAAATTTTGCATCATTTGTATTAGACAAATATGGTCATACAAGGCCAGGCTAGAAGCCAGATTTGCTGAAATTCAGTTATTTTACATCAAATAATATTTAAATTGAACTATTTTTCCTGGTTTATTAGAAAATCAAATTACAGAAGTATGGGGATTTCTCTTGTTTTAAAACCAAAGAAAATCCAGAGTTGTTCTCATATAAAACATTTTTAAAGAGGTCACTACACTGTTGATTTTGATGCACAGAGGTAGAAATTCATTATCAGATGTTACATGTTCACATCACTTATTCTTCTGAAGAATTAAAGATTCTAAAGAAGAATTAGAGATAAAATATTCTGCTAAAATATTTCAAAATATTTCGAAATTAATTCCTATTCAATCATTTCCCTACAAGATTGACATAAAATGCCACAAAAGCAAAGCCAGCTAAATTCAGCTTCCGTAGAGGTAGAAGTTCTAATCTTTAGTTCATAATGCTTTGGAGCAACCTCCAGTAAGGAAGCAGACAGGTTTTATGGTTTCATATTAAAGCCTCTGAACTTCCCTACCTCTGAAAGTTTTTACAGAAAAATATTTCAACATGAGCTGCTTTACAATGCTGGGTCACTCTCACATGTCTGCTAAAATGGAAATTAGGGGTAACTGACAGCAAACTCAGGACTGAATCCAGGGAAACTGTTCAAATGAATGAGAAGAGTGGTAACCCTCTTCACAAAGCCAAGTTTTGGGTAGCAGGTGTCCTAGTAACAAATATGAAAAGTTCCTGAATTCACCAGCAGAAGAAAGAAGGAATTTTTCTCCTTTGCTACAATGTCCTTGAAATGATGCATCACCTGCATTCATGTTATAGTCTCCCCAATGTTCTTCCTAGTGAATTACTGTGGTCCCTCAATTTATTGCTCCAGAACTTTGTTCCCCTTACTGCTGTGCAAGGACAAAACAAAAGGAGAGCCCTTGCCCCAGAAGCTTTAATTACCCTGAAGATGAGGTCTCTGCTGGAAGACAGTAGGCCTTAGGAAAATCAATTTACAGTCCTTCAAACCCATGGTCACTTTCCTCCTTTAAAGAGCAGTGAGCATTTCTCTTTTCTTCCCCTACCCCCTCTCCCCAGTGCTGTTAAATGCATCTCTGAAAATTCATATCTCTGCCTTGAATTTAACAATTTATAGCTCTGCTACTTCGTGTGGAATAACCAGAAAGCCTGCTTCTAAATTAAGAACTTCTTCAATTATCTTATTGCTAGCTGCATGTTGGCAGCATTTAAATTAATGAGAAGAGCATTCATTAAAGATAGCTCAGGGACATGTCTGGGAATGCATAATGTGCAAGCTCCAGCTTTTGTCACAGTTACTGTACTAAGTAAAGAAAGTTCCACTTCAGCCCCCATTCCTACAGATTGTACCATTCACCCTTCTATACACATTCGATGGAGTTAAGCAACATATTTCTTTTCTTTTGTGAGTCCTACTTTGCTGTAAACACTGATTGGTTTCATTTTAAGTAATTTCCTTTTACCAAGTTGTGTATCTCTGAGGCTAAAACCTACCCAGTTCAGCCTCCAGCAGGACTGGGATTCTAATTTACAAATGAAGAATGGATTTTATAGAGGAAAACTGTAAGAACATTTCTTTAGGACATGCACTGTTATATCACTGTGGTTGGTTTTAAAGGAGTTTTCTGCAGTACACACTAGATAATGCTAAATCCAAAAAGATAGAATTTTGCATATATATTTAAAACCATTTTAGAAGCAAGAGATTTATTTTTGCTCCTTCAGACTTAGACCATGTGTTTTGGGGTTAAATGTTAACAAGGGCTGCTTAGAAAGAACAGAAATCCCGTGCAGCATTTTCTGGTGCTTATTCCCTGAAAGATAAACACCAGTGTCTTCTGACATGATACAGTCACTTTGCTTAGAAAGAAATATCATTACAGTAGTGACACTGAACCTATAAATCATTTATAATCAGTGAGTTTCACTATGGATTCTTTTAGAAAATACCATCATGGTGGTAAAAGACAATTCACTAAATCAAATCCAGAGTGTGTGTTTCACCAAATCCAGGTTGTTAAACAGGTAGCCCTCAGTTATTTCTCAAGGAGGAGAGAAAGGCAATCTGTTTAATGCTCTGCCTGGGGAGTCAGGCAGTCTGGATTCTGTTCCCAGCTCAGACCTACACCATTAGTCAAGTCACATCATTGCTCTGCTCTTCATCCCACATTCTTAAATGAGATAATAACATTTCTCTTATTATTTGGTCCCTTCCAAGTATAAGTTCACCATGACAGAAGCCCATTCCTACTCTATATGTCTAACTCCCCTGTGCCTTGGATTTTGTTTGGGTTTCTACGTGACTCCTTGTTTTATTAATGGCAATGGAATTCATTGCAGTATTCATTTTTAAGGCTAAAACTTACACTAAAGTCCCTAAAGCTGCCTAAATAAGAAAGAAGTAGATACCCATAAAAACAAATAAAAGAAAAAGGAGAGAATTCAAGCTTAGAGGAAAATTGTCCTCTTATCAGAAAAATTATTCACTTTCTGTTGCAACTTGGCAGACAAAAGCATCAAAGAGGACAGTAAATCAGTGTAATTATGATCTGGTTCTTTAGAAAAATGAGGAAACAGATTTACTTTCAAAATTTAAAATGTTTAAATAAACTTCTGGGGTTTTTTTTTCTTTTTCTGCACCTGCTTACCCTTTGTTTCTTAGTTTGTTTTGGTTCTTTAGTTGTTTTTTCCTATTCTGCAGGGAGTTTTGCTTTTGCTAACAATAGCTCTCATTCAGGCCTCTTATTTTAATCCCTTCATGGTTACACATATTACAAACAAACACAAAGTTGTATTCACCCAAGAACACATTCTCAGAATTGTCCACATCATCTGCTTTTCTTCAGAGCATGCCTACTTTTGCTTCATGTGAACCCTAGTAAGGCCTTCCTGCCTGCACTGAGAGCCTGTAAAGAATTGAGGACCCCTCAGGATTCATGGGAATCTTAATTCTGCTTGCAGTTAATGTATCTCCACTATGGATTCTGTCAGCAGCCTTAGTTCATAAAAAATACTGGTATCTTCATGGGCTAAGTCTCCCAGTGGGAAATCTCATTAAAATTAGTGGAAGCTCCAATTAAGGTATTTCATTAGAGCCTTGTTCAGGGCATTAGTAGAGGTGTATACATCAGCTCTGTTTACAGCTGACACACTGTTCACAAGCAAAGGCAAAGCAGTGGAGCAGCACCTGATCTGTATTCTGGGCCAGACATTGCCATCAAGGATCAGCCCTGCAAGGCTTCAGCACAGAACCACTCACACAGATTGTGGCTTTCAGGCAGGAAAAAGGGCTCATGGTGGTCCCTCTGTTGTGAGAATATTCACTCCGTTTCTCAGACTGCACAAGCACACAGGCAAGTTTTATTTTTGATGAAGAAAATGGGGTCAGTCCACCTTCACAATTGGGATTTTCAGGTTGTAGTTGGACTGACTTTAGTTTATATTTTACTGCTTGCTCTGCTGTCCAACTGAGCCAGCAGCTTTCTTACCTGCACCTCTGTGCCTGAGCAAAGTTCCTGCCTGACAGGACACAAATTCCCTGTTTTTAGGAACCACAGCTTGGAGCAGGGAATATTTGACTTTTGCCCTCTTGTGCCAATTTAAGCACTACCAATGCCACTTCACTGCCACACATAAAATATTATACAGGAACTGAGATCAGCACATAAAATGATAACATACAGCCCAGTGCAGGAACAAGTGAGCTGGCCTGCTAGAAACTGGTTGTAAATATAAGCACAACAAATTTTCTCTGTCCAGTATCAACCTAGGAGAAGGAGGTTTTTGTCTACAAAGCACTGTTTCCTAACAGGATACTGTGTTTATCCCTTATTGCCCCTGCCTTTCCCTGGGACTTGCAGTTATAGCTCAGTTTATAGTGTGTGTTCCACACTGGGAAAACTCAATCAGAAAGGAAAAAATGACAAAAGCTAAAATCAGCCACAAATCCAAAAACAATGGTTGCATAGAAATTGTTGGAATTTGTTTTCTGTAGCAATAAAATCATTAGCTTCTCTTTCAAAACTTAAAATACAAACCAAAAAACCACAAAAAGAGTGCAAAAAATAGTACAGAAACAAAATCTAATTCTGGGGAAAAAAATTTCTACCTAATGCAATGAAGAATTTGAGAGCAGCACATTTGCTAATAAACAGCTTTACTTCAGGATAACTTGGTGAACTCCAGTAGGGATTCTAAATTTAATGTCATTTTTAGACCATGACTAGTGTGGTCTAGTAAGTCTCCAGAGTGAGGAAACAGAGCATGAAAAGGCAAAGGAAGGAACTGTTCCTTCCACAGATTAAATTCTGTGTCTGCAACTAGAAAGAAGATTTAACTCTCTCCCCAGCTTCTGCATTGCCTTTTCACCAGCCCTATATTTAGATTAAAAAAAAATTAGGAAAAAAGCCATGATATTTTAAAAATTAAAGAAACAAAATATATTCATAAAACTTGGTTTGTTCTATTTAGGAAGTTTCAGGGAGTATGTACAGATTTGTTTAATGTTGCAGCACCACTCACTTCTGAAAAGTAACTTCTCTCTGCAATTCCAGTTTAAAATGTGAGTTTGTATCCATCATAAGAAAGTTGACAATATTATTTGAATTTACACCTACATTATAAGTTCTAAATTTTTTACTCAGCCTTCCTAATGAAGGGGAAGGTGTAATTTTCTTTATAAATGATATTTTAATGGAAAAGCACACTATATTAATATTAATCATGCTATGTTATTTTTAAGGCTGCAGAAAATGTAAAATATTTACTTCACTGACAGTAAATTGCTGTAATAAGCAGTTCTGAATGAAAAAGATTTCCCTTTATTTTGGTCACAAGTCAGACCAAACCTGTGTCCTCTCAAAGTTGTATTTACTTTGAATAAATTCATTCATTTCAGGAAATTTTTGCTCAAATAGTAGGATTTTCACAATTGCAAAAATAAAGACAAATGTTGCTATACATTCACATATTTGGTTGGACCAAATATGTTTTTTTCCTAATCTTTAATATCAAAAATGCCTTTAACATTAAAATGATGCAAATAGTCAAATGAACTTCTAGTAAGCCTAGAAAAATGACAATGTTAATATATAACATTAAATATATTAACATCTAAATATATTAACATTGTAATAAAAATTACAATGTTAATATATTTTGAACAGTGGAAAGATTTTCTGAAACAAGAGTTCAAGGAAAATATCTAGAGTCAAGAGAATTTTATTCCCTTGTTTTTAGTACAAGATCTATACATACTTTGGGCAATCTCAAAAACTACCCTGTGACAATAATTTATACTAGAAATACAAGTGGTATGGGAAACTCTCCTCTTTTTCTGTATGAAGTACAGAAATTATAAAAAGCAGTTTAAGAAGGGCAAATCATATATGGGTGTGTGTTAGTGGAGAAAGATAGAGAGCCTGGAGCAGGATGCAGAAAAACTTTGCTGGAGAAATATTTTGAAAAAGAATTTTTGATTAGATTGATTCCCTTGGTATATTTAAGACTTAGTATAGTTAAAACTCATGCTTGTCTTGAATCAGTTGCAGCTGAGGTTAACATGATTTTAAGTCCAGATGTAATAAGAAATGCTAGAAACAGAGGAATAAAAAATCCCAGAAAGTGACTGAAAAATCCTAATTTTGTGCAAGCCAATAAAGGCAGGGAATTGTTAATACCACTGCAAGAGGGCTGTACAACTGAAATTGCAGGAAAGGAACTGGCACTAGAGGAAAATAAATCAAAGGCTAAACAAAACCTTTACATAGAAGAAAAGAAAAAAGAAATCAATCTAGAAGCTGTCAAGGAACTTGGAGAATGTAATGTACTGAATGAGGCAATGGCACAAGGAAACAAATGTGGAAAGAGATAAGAAAAAGTGATGAGAATGCAATAGGAAAAGCGTCGAAGAGTGACATAACTGATGAAGTAAAACAAGAAAACATGGGCAATAGGATGGGACATATGTCAGCTGTGAGATCATCAGGGAATGCTGCAGATCCTTTTCATGGATCTGCAAGAAGGAACCTGTCCCAAAAGCAAAGACTTCCACAGATTCTCATCTTAAGTTCAGTCACATACATTGTATGTATTTGACAAAATACCTGAGAAGTGGTGCTCTCCAATTACATGACAATTGTCACACCTTAATGGAAATCTCTGCATTCTAAATAAGCGATTAGTTATTTAGAAACAGAAATATTATCAAGGAGGAAAAGTTTAGGATCCAATTTGGGATGAAGAGCGGCTACTGATAAACCAAATAACATCAAGAACATGACAGTTTCTATGCTATTTAAACTGTATGGAGTCAAGTCATTCCAATTTCAAGCTGAGACAGGAAATACTTTTGTTGCTGAAACTAGAGGGGTTTGCACACTGACACAAGTGACAGGTTTCTGTGTCCAGCTCCAGAACATCCACAGTTCAGAGCTTCCTCTTCACTTCCAACACAGTGTTCACCTAACAAAAATTAGGAATCAGAAATTAAATGTTTGGTCTCTAATCTCTGACATTTGGCTTTCATTCTGTCATTTCTTCAAGATGCTTTTATTTTGTGGTAAGTTTTCCTTATGGCTAGAGTCTACTTTGAGAACTTAATTCTCAGGCAGAACTAGTGCTGTGATCACTTTAGCCCTTACACATGTAAGCTAGTATTAAAAGCAAGTCTAAATCTTTTTATCTTCTCAGAAATATCAATGTAAATTTTTCCCTTTGAGCTCAAAGGCTAATTTAGAGATGTGAAGACTTACTTCTGCTTGTTTTATTTCTACTGAGATTAACTTTGACATGCATATGCATCCCCATAATCCCGTGTAATAGAGCTCCAGATTAGCCCTAAAGTTTTGTTCATACATATCATTTGTCATACAATAAATACAATGGTGTTTTGGAAGGAGAAAGGCTACTGCTTGGCTTTGTTTAAAAGTCAGAAGTAACACCAGACAATTGCAATTGTCTTTAAAGCAAGCAGAGTTCCTTCAGACAAGAGTTAAGAATAGCAGATGAAAAAGACAGTGGAATTGGAAGTCAGCAAAAAAGGCAGAGTAATGAAAAACATATTTAATTTGCAGAACAGCAAATTATTTCAAGCCACAGAAACCTTTTTTTAATAATTAGTATTTTATACATTAAAAATATATTTTTAACATGTCCAAATGATATGTTTGTTCAGGTTGTCTGGTTTACTGATGAAAACAACACAAGCCATCGCTTCCAACTCTGCAGGCACCCCAAGATCTGAAACTCCAGCTGTGTGCAGTCTCACATCTTTCAGCACTAGTAAAGGTGCTGAAGATAAAAATGTTTTTCATAAAAATATCCCCAGTGTGTTCTGATTGCTAACACTGTAGATTCCAATAAAAATAACAAAATCTGAAGAGCAACTATCAGCTGAAATTTGGCACTAGAGTGAGCTACATGAGAACAAAGTTCACATTCACTCCACCCTACATTGCCTTGGACATACACAACACACACTGCTCTAACTGCATATTTTAAACATACACACACATACACACATATATATATATATATATAATATATATATATCAGCACAGGCCTACAGTGGAGAAGAGATAAATGTAAAGACCTGAGATGGGAAATCAATTATTTTAAAAGTATAATTATTCTTGTTCTCTGGTCTTTGATAGGTGTCAGAGCTTCCAGTATTAGATAGACATTAAAGCATTGGCATGAAATTAAGTTTCAATAAAAATGCTTTTATTTGAAAGATATACTCTAAGCATGTGTCCTTTACCAACTATTAAAAGAAAAAAACAAGTGTTCTGCTGCATTTGTCATCGTTTGTGCTAGAGAATAAATACAAAAGCGGGTGGTACTGGTGAAGAGAAAGTCAAAGCTGAAAAATCTTAATAAATATTCTTATCAAAGGTATGTTTAAAGAAAAAAGGGCTTAAAAACTTCATATCCACAGGCTCACTTAAGTGCCAGGGCAATTTGCACCAAGTGTACAATTGAAGGTACAAAATCAATATGATGGGAAAGGTACTGAATAAGAGTAGATACAAAAAATAGAATAATGTTCTCATATTCCTCCCACACACTTACATGGGAAGCTGAACTGAAATTTCCCATAAAACCCCCCACATTATATTTGCAGGCTGAATCATAAAGACTTAATTGCATTACAATGAGTATAATAAATAAAATCCGCATATTATCTAATTTCCTAGTAAGTCTCAGTGTGCAATAATGAAATAAAATGCTAAGACAAGCAAAGGAATCTGTAAGAACTCAAATTCCAAGATTCCCATTAGCAATTTGAGGGCCTTCTGCAGTTTATTGCTTCAGCAAGAACTCTTCCTGCTCTAACAGTAGCTGTAAGTTACAAAGCATGTCTTTCTACACACCTTTTCCATCCTCAGAGCCTCACATGCTCAAAATAGATTTTTTATGTCACAGTAAAATCATTGTTTGTGAACTTAAGGACATCTTCTAATCAGAATTTCTGCTGGCAAACCTTAAGGCCATTTTTGCTGGAACCAAGTAATCAGGGCATGAAATACTATACACTATTGTGACTAGAGCCAAAGTAACTTTGAACAAGGAATTATTAAAAAAAAATTTGCTACCTACAAGAAACTTGGGGGACTTATTTTTCTGTAATGCATAACATAATACATTGCCTTGAGTTAAGTAGAACAACTAATTATTTTTGATTTCCAGTGGCATTCAAACCCTCTCTGCATTTTCTAGGAAACAAATTAATTGCAAATATTTGGTCAGTTTTCCTCATGAAGAATGTATAGCAATTACTCTCCATATGAAGTTCAAAAGGTAGTTTCCATCAAAAAATCAGTTTTTCTAATAACTGCATTATGTCAACCACTTTGGTGATTCTAAGATTAGGACAAGGCTATCAGCAGCTCTGAGCTTTAGGCCATACGATATTGGCTTTTACAGAAGAAATGTAATTTAGTTGTCTAGCTGGAAAGACAAAGCTGTGTCTTCTGAATGGAATCTGGTTGCAGACAAAATCTGCAATTTCATCTTCACATTAGAAAAATAAGTACACTGTAATATTTCCTAGGTGTGTCCCACAGGGAAAACAGAGCAATAAAATACATTCTTTTCTTGTCCTTAGGTTTACATCTGAAAAAATAGAAATGTTCTTGTATTCATTGTGCCATTGTATCTCTGCTGGATCAGATAAAGTGGGCATGTTCTTTCTGCCTTTGAAGTTCCACCACTCATCTCAGTGATAGAGGGATTTGAGCTGTTTATTTAGACAGCCTCTAAACAAAGAGCTTGAAAGGCATTGTATTTAGTTTATGCAGTAATATCTACCCTTCATTTATAAGTACAAGATATCTTGTTCTGTTATGAAAGAACATGAAATAATAGAATGATCACTGAAAAGCTCATAATCATAAGATCTTTACCATTAGACTGCATTGTTTCTTATCAGCAGTTTTTTCCTGTCCCATGGGAACAATGTTTAGATTTAAACAACTAGCCATTGAATAACCATGGCAGGGGTTTTTAAGATACGTTAGAATTCCTATTCTTCCTAAAGGCGTTAAAATTTTGCTGAGACACAGCATCCTGGGGAAAAGAAAATCTGATTTATTTTATTAAAGAAAAGGCAAAGTGGCTCAATAAGTTATCTAAGCCTGGTATCAGCTGATCCTCAAGGGTACTTAAAATTGTAACACAAGTCTGGCCAAAATGAATGTGTGGGAACTCACTCATTTAACAAATATAAGGAAATGAACCACTTTGCTGTACACTTCCTACAGTTCCCCCTTTCTTTCTCAGTCCCATTTGAGCCTCCACCTTCTGCACCACCGCCTAAAGGGATTTTCCTATCTCTGAACACATATTCTCTTGAAAACCCAATGATGGAAAAATTGCAGGGCTCACCCACCAGGTGTTGATGCTGTCAGGATGTGGAAAAAAATTATTGCACAGCCTGGTGAAGAAAAGTGGTGGAAATGTTCCTTGGGTAAAATAAATTCAAATGTTCTGTCAAATCTACTTCTGAAGAGTCTTTGTGTACACAAACAGACCTCACAAAACCCTCACCAAACTCCATTTTTATGAAATAAAAATTTAGGTGAAAATCCTGAGTATTTAGAATGTTTCTATTGTCTTATTTACACTCCAGGATTTGTTGTATTTAAGGCAAGTTTGTACACACTACTGGGAAATTTAAAAATTGGAAAGAAATTTACCAGTATAACTGCATATATACTCTCTCCTGATATGAAATATGTTGGGGATTATGTTTTTTCTCTTTAGTAACCTTTATTACTCTAACTTGAAATAGGTTTGGGCTCCCAAAGCACCTGAAATACTGAACTTTGATTACATGCATGTGAGTACCTTCCAAATATAACTCCCAATTGCTGTTGAAGGAGGGAAGAAGGGAGAGGAAATCTCCTTTGACAATTATAACATTAACCAATAAAAAAATTCAAAAAAATAGTAAATTGTAACCTGCTTCAAAATTCTCAGGTAGTCAACAAACTGTCCACAAAACAAAAGAAGACTCTACAAAATTGAGATGAAACAAAATAGCAGCAGTCCCCAATTTTATTTACCTGTGTTTATTGTCACCAGAAGGATGGGTATGCACTTTAAAAGGAGATTAAAGCTGCCTCTCTGGGCTTAGTCCTCCTTTCACATGGACTTGTATGAGCAGAAATAAATGTATGTCAGAATCATGAAGTCTCCAAATCACACATTCACCACACCTCAGACTAAAGATTCTATTTCAATGAAAAACAAGACTTGTCTTGGTTAATTACGTAGACATCTCAGGAAAGGGAGTGTTGGGGGGGTGGGAGGAAATTGGGGTTTTCCTCCCTTTTCCTTTGATATATTGGAAAATAATACATGATTTTTCATCAAGAACTACCTATTCTTTTGTCTCCATTAGTAAAGCAATTTACAGTACTAAATGAGCAACTGTAGACTGTAACATAGAAGAAGAAACCTCAGAGACACACTTTAGCAACCTGATATCCTGCAACATGTTTTGTAACCTAATTTTATCCTGTGTGAATGCATGCTAGGGGAGAAGCCACTGCCTAAACATTCCTAGCCCATTCAAGAGGCCTTTGCTTTGAGGTATTAACAAGCCAACCTGTTCTCAAATATGAATATAAAAGCACTACCCTGCTCCAAACACCAATCTTGGTTACAGCAGTGCACACTAAACCCAAAGGCACCAGGAAATTCTGGTTCTGTGTCTCTGAGCTGTGCTGGTCACAGGACAGACGCGGTGGCCCATTTGTGTCACTGCACAGCCCCAGTGACTGGACACAGCTGGGGCTCTCCACTGGCTTTGCACAATGCACTGCCTGTGTTATTTTGATTTCTTTTCACCTTTCACAGTTTTACGTGGAATACAAGCCTAATGACCCCCTCCACCCGAGCCAGGTATTTCCTGGTAATTAATTAATGGCAGTTAAGGGATTTTAGATTTTCTGTTGGCACTCAACTTAATGAATTATCCACCATCAGGAAATACCCTCCCTACTTGTCCTATCTGCCAAATCACTAATTAAGCATCTAATGTTGAAAAGCAAACAACATTTTTATGTTGTTAGTTTCATGCATTTCAACTAATCAATTAAATCTTGTAGTGCCTAAAATCTGAACAATAGACAATTTGCACTGTGTAGCAACGACCACTTTTATTGGTGGAAACAGACTATAAAATAACAAAAATATAAATGAAGTTTATAATTTTAACCCCTCTAATAAAAGAGATGGGTGACTCTGTCTTAAATGCCTGTCTTTATTAAATTAACTATTCACTACAGATATGTATAATATGCTCATAAATATTACTTATATCCAGCTTCTCACAGTTATTTTACAGCTGAATGTGAATGTTAAAACGCCAAAAATTTAACTGAAAATATTCAGGTGTTTGATTTTTATTTGATGACTATAGATAAAGATGTAAAGGAAATGAGAGAGAAGAGAGAAAGGAGGGAAGAAAGGAGAGGAGGAGTGTAAGGAAAGTGTTGAAATGTGTCTCATTTTGAGGAACTAATTTCACAAAACTATTTTAAAAAATGAAAGTGTTGCTGTTCGCCTTGCACATTACAACTCAAAGATCAAATGGCACAGTCAGAATATTTGGGACCTCAGGTCAGTGCCTCTCAGCACATGAGTCAGAACAACTATTTCAATAAAATAATCCTCTTGGGCTTTGGTGTCCTACAGGAGATTCTTATACTCTGCAGTACACACTCAAAGAAGAAATTATTCTATTTTAGATAAAATGAAAATACATTCATTATACCAAAGAATGAAAGCAGGAGCATTAATGCAGACACAGAATCTCAGGCACCCCAACCATCCCATCAACCACTTGTGTACCACATTGAAGACAGAAAAGGAAGAGCCCCTGACTGCTTGGTTTTGAGCAGCATCTTCATTTCTATTGCAGCTGGCCGAACTGAGCATTAAAAAAGATAGAAACTTGAACAAAACATCGACAGTTTTGAGAAATAAACTTACTTTTTTTGTTAGATATTAAAATAAATTGTTTTCATGAAAACAAAACCAGTCTATGCAGGATTAAGTCATATTTTTACAGCCCACTCACTTAAAGGAAGCTACTCTCAGGTCTCCCTGTTGTCAATGTCCAGCCCACTTTACTTAGGCCCTGTATTTATGTCTCTGCAGAGATCAAATCTACTCTTAATTCTGATTGCCCAAGAGATGTGCTCAGCTATGCTGGGGACTTGGTGAGAAAATCCTCAATGTTTCTTTGGATTTTCTTACTACCTTCCAGTCTCTTTCACAGATGTGGGGCTCTTGAAAATGTTCAGCCTGACAAGCCTTAGTGCCAATAATCCCCTGCCATCAGCAGCAGAGCAAGAACAATGGGAGCAGTTTCCGGGAATGCTGAGGAAGCCTTTGTTTGGATTATCCCTTGGTGCAGGGGCTGCCGTGGCACAGCATCTTAAGCAGTAGGTAATTGCTCATTTTTAGCCTCTTTAGTTCTCTACAATGTCATTACAAGAAGTGAAGCTTTCATAGCCTTAAAACAGACACCATCTCTTGCTTCAGCATCAGCTTGGCTCACTCCAAATCAAGTGTTATAAGAGAAGTTAAAGAAAGAGGTATATTTTATACATTCTTTTTGCAAAAATGGATAAGAATTAGATTTATCAAACATTACTCATTTCCCTTAGTTATCCAACATTTCAAAAAGTGAGATCTCCTGCTAGAAAAAGTACACTTTTTTATAAGATTGCCTTAATTAATTGTAAAAAATACTTTCTAAGCACAAATCACGTGTTCTTTACGTGCTTAATTACTAGGAGCCTGCAACAGTGCCTAGGCAGTCAGTGAAAGACCTTGAACTGAAGGCACTTAATGAACCAAAGCTTTTATTGTTTTTCATCAAGTTTAATAGGTTTTTCAAGTTGCAAAGGAAAAAAAATGAGGGGATGACAGAACATAGAATTCCATTTCTTTTAAATAATTTTCTTTTCATCTTTCCAGAGAGATTTTCAAAAGCTGTTGACAAGGCACTTTTTATATTTCATCTGAAATAGGAGACAAACTTCCTTTCAGCTTCAGCAGCAGTGTGTTTTTATTAACCCTAAATTCTCTTCAATATTCTGGCTGTAATTTTATATTTGTGTCTTAGCTACAGGTCAAGCAATGTTTTGCAGCTGCAGTAACAAAACCTCTGAGTCAGTGGAATTGGAATTGAATCTTTTGGGGCCAGCAGGTACTTAGCACATGTACTGTAATAAGAGCCAATATTATGTTAAGAAACAAAGCTGATATATAGGATATACTAATATTTAACAATTTTATGCTATAGAGACTAATAGGCATAAATGTTAGGTGGACTACAGTTACTTTTCCTGTTAAAATGAATTCCTGTGTTTCATTCTAGAGTAGCTGAACCACAGAAAATGCCTTTCACAGAACTTCTTTTCATGTCAAAAGTTTGCATCCATCTACTTTTTTTTAAGAAGAACCATGTCCTTCTAGATAACAAGCTTCACCTTTAAAGCCACCACATGAAAGTAAAACTATGATTGACAGAAGCCAAGGTTTAAATTATGCTAGAGGTCTACATGCTTCTAAATGAAAGTTCTTACTTTCAAATGTATTGGAATTCATTTTTGAGCACTTTTTTTTTATGCTCACTGAGCAGCAAGGTTTTATTCAAAGCATTTTTATTATTAGGTACTCTACTACTCATTATGATGTTATGATGATTCACGTTATCATTATGATATTATGATTATCATGTTATTATGATTCAAAGTATTGTCATTATGATTAGAAAGTGGAGCCACACACAGAATAAAACAAATATCTCTATCCCTATTTCATATGACTACTGTCCTTCCAAAATCCAAAAACTGCTCTGATTTCCAGCAGCAGTCAATGGCTCCAAGGAGCTGAAACTGCAGGAAAAACAGGATGAAACATCCTGGCCATTTTCCTTCTGAAGATTAGCAAGGCAGTCAAGAGAATACAGGGAAAGGAGACACTACTGGTGAGGTAAAAGGAGACACCATCTCAGAGGTACAGACAAGTGCAACTTGTCTCTGAGGCACAAATACAAAAAAAAGAGAACATTTAGCTCCAGAAATCCTCCCATTTGCATCAAGGTTGCATCTGCCTCTGCATCTAGTACAGGATTTTATATTAAAGTACATCAACACCAGAAGTGACAGATCTAAATTCCTATGTTAAACCAACTTACGTCCAAGTGTAGGCACGTGGATGAACCCAGATTTTGTTTTTCCTTTCCCAGCTTTAGAGAGAGCTGTCAGGAGCCAGTGCATGCAAGCAGCACATACCTAAAGGTATCCCACGCTGGATGCCAACATTAAATGCAGTGACCCACAGACAGTGCCCCGATGAGGTGTGCACTGCCTGTGCACTGCATGCTCCAAGCTCTGCCTCAAGCCCGTGCAGGGAGCACCAAGTGCATGTTCTCAGGACTGGGTAGGGATGATTGTGCACCCACTCCACCCAGCCCACAGGCTCTGAGAGGGCTCCCATGGGGAGCAGCATTCCCTGGATGCTGAGGGGCTCATGCCACACAAGTGAGGTTACACACCTCCTGGCCAGAAGTGCCTCACATCACCCTGCTGAGCACACAGGGAGGGCAGATTATAGCAGCTTGTTCTTGTAGTCTCACACAGGTAGGCTATTTCAGGTTTTCTCAAAACACTCATATGACTTCCAAATCTCTTCAGGCTCTGAACCTGATAAGAAGTGATTATAGGCAGGGAGGAAATAGTTTTAATGAGCAGTAATCCACTTTCTCATCAATAAGGGTTCACAACACTTGTTTAACTGCTTGAGTATCTGCTGAATGTTTGCATAGGAAACCAGTGAATCAAACATTAAATAAACCCAACAATCAAAATGAAATATCTATTCAAAGGCATCTAGATGTGGTAAAGCACATCAAAATGCATATATGTATATTTTCAATACAGTTAATTGCCCATAGCACAAGTTCAACACATGATCTATTGTGGCTGCAATAAACAAGTTTGAGTTCTAAGCCCTATAATTGCATGATTTTCAGATGGGCAGAAACATACAAAGTCAATATAGAAACTAGCAGCAAAGCAGTGGGACTGAAAACCTGTGAAATAAAGACAGATATTCCCACAATATTTGCTGATTATCCACTTGTTTTTATAAACATTTACCAAGTATAAGATGTTTGTAAACAAAAATCTTTCAACACCAGAATTCATGAAGGGGCTAGTGGGCTGCAAAAGCAGTCCACAGCACTGAGCCAAACATTACATGATAAAACAGTAAAAAGCACCAATGTAAAAGTATACGCATACAAACAAGCTTCTTTGCTGAAAAATGTCCTCATGTTTCCAGCCTTTCCAGAAAGTAACTTAAAAACACAGTCCCAGATCTTTTGGATCAGCCTGTAGGACTTCAAGGTCAGAGAAACAAGCTGCAATTGGAAAGGGTGTAATGAGATAAGGTCGTGAAAAATGAATAGGATGATGACCTAGCAGCACAGAGCAGTGAGGTACAAAAACAAAGGGGATGGGAAGGCGCCAGCCAGCAGGCTTTCCTATCTAATCAGCTGTGCCTCTGATAAAGGAGGAAGTAAGTTAAGGGAGGGAGTCTTCAGCACTTAAAACAATCCCCAAGATTTCCATTTCTGCACTGGTAATGTAGTGTCTTTAGGATGCAGGCCAAAAGCATAACTAAAAGGAAGCTTAGCAATCACAAATTGTCAGCTACATATTTGTTCATGGATAATAATGACCTGTTTGAACCAGGACAGCAGATACGGCTTTTCCCAAGTTGCTCAGCACTGCCAGCAGAGAGCTGCAGTCTCTGAAGCCTCACAAAACAACATGATACCCACCTAGCAGGGCTGTGCAGGTGCATTAGAGCACCCACTCCTGTGCTGATTTTCACACTTCAGTTCTCCTCAAACATCCAATGACATTTCAAGCACGCTGTTCTCCTTCGTCACTTTGGTAACATTCACACGGTCACTCTGTTCTCGGAGAAATCTGGCTGAATCTGAGCTGTGAAGAAGTAATGTTTCTTCAGATTTCTCCAAATGCTGTGAAGAGATCTCAGATTCAATTAAATTAAGAGGTGATGAAGCCAGCTTTACTGCAGCAATGCAGGTTAACTAAGACCTGCCATCCACCCTGCATGAGGATGCACAGGCAACAGAGCCTACAAGAACCAGACATACATTTGATCCTCTCTGTGGGCTAGCATTTAGGGCAAACCCATCACTAACACATTTCCATGGCTGACTACCTGTAGTTGTACTTTTGTAACAAGAAAAAGTCATTTCCAGAAAAAAATCCCAGCAAGTCTTGCACTGTAGAAACAAGTGAATGGAGAAATCATTACTCATAAGCTATTTCATCGTTCCTTGCTGTTCCTAATTTGCATTTAATTTTGCTATTAATTTTTCCCTTGTCAGCTACCAGATGTCATGTTTTGCTACACTTATCTCTTATTTTAGTGTCTTTACCCTCCTGTGTTCCAGATAATCCTTGATGCTATTACTTCCATACTGAAACCCAGGATAGTTACACTGGGCTTTCAGCAGTAAGCATATCTGATATTCAAATGATGGCAAGGGTCTTCAAGATCATTTCTTATTCCAATTATGTCATAAAAAGCACAATCTACATAAGCCTGCCTATGTGCAACTGAAAAGAAGTGTTTCTAGACTGCTACTATCAAAAAAGGAGGAGTAATGAATGACAGAAAAGTCTAGGCATTTCAAAGACTAAATCCTCCTTTCTTGTGAACATACTTGCTTTTTCTACATATGACTTGTTTAAGACTCCTTATCTCTTTCAATATTGCCTATAAATCTGAAAATGTATGAGTTAATTGCACATGCAGTTGTTGGGTGTCAGTTTCTGAACTGTGTGCTTTGGGAGAGGCTGATTTCTGTTGTCAGGGAGCAAGTTGTTTTGTTTCTTGTGTGGAGAGGCATCGTTTTCTATTGCTGTACAAATTAAACAGAGCAGTGTAAAAGAATGGTCCATCTGTGTCCTCAAACTTCTCTTCCCATCATTTTAAAGGTATCCTTTTGCTGAGATCCTGTGCCTATTACCTGGCTGGTTTTGAAGAGGAACAACAGACAAATTTTTTCCATCCCTCACAGGATGTTCTCCTGCCAAATTTTCTGCATTCAGCACCTGAGGAAATTTTACCCAAACTGTTGCAGTTTGCTCTGATCTCCTCCAAAGAGTCAGAATCATTACCTGGAATGGGCAGCAGGAAACTTTCTTGCTGCATGGCCTTCCAGGATCTCTGCCTCAAGGAACCAAAGGTGACCAGCAAAGGAAGAAGGGAACTTGCAAACAAATACAGAACTTGTGTCCAAATGTCCTGATGCATACAGGGATTCTGCAGGTAGCCTCCAAATTCTTTTGAGAATTCATTGGTAAGTATATTTCAGTGCTCTGCTGCATTGATTCTGAGCAGTACACCAGAGCAGAACTGCAGCATATTTGAAACAATTGCCTTGGCTTTGATTCAATAATTACTTTAATGAGAAAAGTGAGCTGTTTATATTAAGATATCTTGCTTACATAAGACAAGCTGCTTCACCACAGCCAGAATTCATTAATCATTATTAAAGCTGGTAGACAGAAAATTACAGGCTCCAGCTTCCCAGGATTAGGTATTTTTTAAAGGCTTTTAAGCAAAGTAGCTCATTCATTTACATACAAAGCAAACAACATGTTCATGAACATTGATTTGAAAAACACTAATGTATTTGCCTCTTCACCTCTAAAAGCAAGTTATAGAAAAAAGCTATTTGAACATTTCAAAGTTAATAAAAAAGTGGTTCAATTGACTATTCCACTAAATTCCAGATTATATTCGCATCCCAATAATTGTCTTCTGTGTAGCCTGGATAAAAACATTAAGAGATGAGTTCTGTGGTTTGTTCAGTTCCATGTGTTCCATTATTATCATTTTATTGTCAAGTGTAAAACATCTTTTGAAAAACAATCAACTTGACAGTATTCCACATTTCAAAATAGCTTAAAACATGCTAGAACAACAACAAAACTAAAATCCAGACAAGAAAAAACCTTCAAAAATTTATAATATGATGAATAAAAATGTTAGGAAAAGAGTTAAATACATTCTTTTATTCCTTAATTATTTCTAAGTCTCAGTATGAATTTTAAGAAGACTTGTTGTAAATATTTACTTGAAGTGTAAAGGCAATATTCATAAATTATTAGGCTGCATGTGAGGCTGCTCAGCCCTAGCATTTCTCTTTCCGCAAACGAGCCTCTCCTTTCACAGAGAGGATTATGAGCTGGGAATTATCTTGGGAAAGGCTTGCTCATGTGTTTTTATTTGTTGCTACAGTCATTTTATTTATTTTTCTTTGCCTTCCCAGCCAAGTAAATGACTGCCTTGATGTTCTCTGGATCACTTCACAACTAGAACGTCTCAAAATATTTCGACAGCAGAGCTATTTCTTTCTTTCTTCTTATTATAGGGAAAGGAGGAGCCCTAATATTCCTTAGGAACAAAAGAGAAATTTCATAAACTGGAAGAGGAAATTTCAGATTGTCATGACATGTCTATACAAAGGATGTTTTGAACCAGACAAAAGTCTCTACTGTTCATATTCTGACGTCCTTATTATTTCAAACGAGGATGGAAAACGCACGAGAAATAATAGTTTCTCTGAAATGAGATTCCTGGAGAGTAAAAATCAGGCAGTGAAGAACGACAGCTGTAATTTCCATACTTTAAGCACGTGGCATAAACCAGCTGACGTGCTGGAAAGCCAAGCTCTCCACTCTGGGCAAGGGAAGGGCCAGGCAGGAGAACAAAAACCAGTCCCAAACCAGGAAACAGACTTGCTTTCTGCCTCTGGCTGGATCACAGGATGGGGTTAATTGTGTCAGAAAATGTGGGACTGTGAGGCACTTCCTCACAGGGTAAGAAAGGGAATCAGTTCACCAAAGAGGGAGGCAAAACAGTTAAGTTGCTTTCGTAGCTGCTGGCTTCTAGCACATGTGATACAGAACCCAGCCCAAAGGAACGAAGTAGGGTGGATTACTGAGGCACTGATGCTGGAGAAGCCTTTTCACTCTGTCTCCTATTCACTAGAGCACCTCTTCCACAGTTCCTGCTTCCCCAGGAACTGCAGGGACACACTGTACAGCCTTCTTGCAACAATCACTACTAGCTTGTTATTTTTGACCCTATTCATTCATATTTACCAATCAACTACTCCTTAAATAATGGCTTGCCCCAGACAAACTGGTGTGATTCTCCAGTCTGCTTCTGAATACCTTCCTTGATTAACTCCTCCTGGTTTGAAACCTTTCACCACGACAGAACTGATGTATTTATTCCAAATGGCAGCTCTTGGGATCATAATCTTCAGAAACTGTGCTCAGTAACTGAGGTTTTAATGCCTACAACCAATGCATAACTATGCCAGCATTTCCAATGACATGCAATTCATGTAATTTTTGGAAAAGAAACAAAAACTACTGTTACTTGATTTACTGCTTCCTTTGATAACCCCTTGTCTATGCAATTAATCATCAGTCATGAAATACAACCAACAAGCTACAAATAATGTGATGCAGACACTTCTCCAAGCATATGTCACTTTTCTAACAGTAAGTTCTTGCTTGGTATGAGGTTTTTGGGGTTTTCTGAATTAAGATAAAGAAAAAATAGGCACTTGACCTGTCAGCCAAGAGGCCATGAAACCCTTGATTAAACAAGCAAAGATGCAGCTGGTGAATTTGCTCTTCATATATTTCAAAACAAATTAGTCAAAGGATTTATTTAATAAGAATTGGTTTGTGAGTCTTTTCTACATTATTTTTTCCACATGTGCCTTAGTTGTGGTTCCAAAAGGAGGCTTTTTTCTCAGCAAGAGCACATCTGCTCCAGGGGCCTATTTCTCAACCAAAATAAGAGCCCACGATAAGCAGTATTAAAATTAATTACTATGTAAATGATTCTGTTTTGACAAATATGATTTAATGAGGGGAATAAGTAGTCCTCAAGAACTAATTGCTTCTTTGTAAACAGGCACAACTTTCATTCAACCAAACATAAAAAGAAGGATTAAATCTGAATACCTAATTTTGATTTCACATCTAACATTTGTGCTTGCTATTTAGCTATTCTTCATCTCACTTATGCTCTTCAGGGATAAGAGCTAGGCACAGAGAAGCCCTACCAAATTAAAATTAGGTGTAAATGGATTTCCGAAGTTTTTTTTAAAAGCTCCAACAGTTTTTTTACACATTTGGATTACTAAATATTGAGAAGTGCATTGGCAATAACTAGCACACCAGAATGGGCATATTTTAGAAATTCATAGGTTTGCTTACATATAATAAATTAAACTGAAATGTTAGTGGCATGAAGATTTTAAATCCACCCCCTCACCACTATAATTTGTTGGCTTTTTTAAAATTTGGATAATAAGAGGAGGATGAATAAGGAGGCCTTTATTTTTTCCTTCTATTTTCATCTATAGAATTCCCACAAATTTAATCAAAATTGGATTCTGAAAAGGCATATTCCATTTAAAGTAAAATCAAAACACATGTCAAATATACATGTCCTAAATATACAGAGACCCAAAACTAAAGTTTCAGGTCAGAGCAGCAAACCTCTTTTTCCAAATATTCAGGATTTTATATTATTGTTCAACCTGGAGACAGTCAGCTATTCTTCTGGGACCCTTCTTAGGGCACTGCACACAGTGTGATGATCTGTGATTATAAAACTGCAATGCTTAGGGTGACTGAATGCTGATTGAATATTCTTGAACCATCATCACAGAGAGGCCACTGAGGCCTCAGAGTCCTGAGGGGCTCAATTGTCCCTTCCTCTGCTCACTAGTCCTTTAAATACGCCCTTTTGTCCTTCCCATATGTAATTCTATGCTGCAGGCTGACAGCATACACAACCCTCTCATGAGCCCTGCTGGCTATTACCATTAAGGGATTTTCCCCAGGGAAAGAAGAGACCAATTACTCATATGTGAGATTTCTGAAATTTCTCCTCTACCAGGATGGCACAAACTGCTGGAAAATCCTAGCTTGACATTACAACCTTGGCAACATCTTTGTAACCACAAAATACAACAGGTATTTTTCATTGTTTCACATAACACCCACAAAACCAACAGTCAACACGTTTATTACCTGCAGAACTTGAGTTTAATCTCCCAGTTTGCTGTGACTAATTTATTTTGCAGGTGCCTTTTTCAAAATCATTTACCTTGGAAAAAACCAAACCAAACAAACAACAAACCTTCTCAGTCACTGGTTTGTATATTTGCAAATGTGGGGCTTTGCAAACCTGATCTCATAGTGGCATAATTATAATATTGGTTTCATGACTCATTCAGTGATTACATGCTAAATGCTAACTGGCCACTCCTTGTCACTCACTATTTGCCAGCACAGTGTTTATCTAAACCAGAGTGTGCTGACCAAAAAGCACATGCTGTTAAAAATGCACTTAAATTAAACCATGAAGTTGCTCTTTCCTTTTTTTTTTTTAATATCCCAGTGTAATTTTTTGCGTGCGTAACACAAACACTGAAGTTGTGCATCCCTTACGCTGTAAAATCAAAATGGGATTTGGTTTAGTTTCAATTATTTTCTATTACATTTATAGCCAGAGGGAAGAACAACCATAAAAAAGACTCAGTGCCTTCAGATCTGCACTGCCTTTGCAGCAATAATATCTTCCTAAGCCCATCCCTGAAGTGTGTTACCACGGCTCTGACAACAAAGGGTGAGTTTCTCCCTAGAACTGACACAAAGCCCTACACACTTCCCATTTTTCTGCTGAAGGAGAAGGGAAGAATGAGAGGAGAGAGAAGGAGATTGGTGGACCTTTATCAGATCACTGCCACGATTTCCCTGCTGTGTGCCAGTCCCCACAGGGTGGGCAGCTTTTCTTCACTGCTCCCTGCTTTCCTCAGGCTGTGCCAGGTGAGCTCAAGTGCACAGCAACAACTCAAGCTCTTCTTGAGCAGAGTCACCCAAAGCTGTCCCAAGCTCTTCTTGAGCAGAGTCACCCAAAGCTGTCCCAGGCCAAGGCCCTCCCCTGGGACATTCCAACACTCAACAAGTGAGCCCCACAGCAGTTGCACATTAAGGACTTCTCATGTCCTATTGTATCAGGCCAAAATATTAAAGCTCAACAAAACCAGTTCTCGTGTTTATAGTACAACTGTGTAATCTCAAGATACTTGGAAAGTTCACATAATGACTAAGTACAAATAAACAGCAAAATCGGATGCTTTTGGGAAATTAAATTCAACTTCCTGTAGCTAATAAAGCAAGTCCAAGCTGGAGCAGGAAGAAAAATTTAAAAAAAACAGAAATATTGTTCAAACAATACTTAAATACCAAAGTGATTGATGCAAGTGGTACAAATGGCTGCTTGTAAAACCATTTAACTTAGGCCAGTCTACTGACTGCATATAGTTGCCATACAATTTGATTCACACCATACTGTTCAACTGCAAAACAGAGCTTTGCTACAAATATATGCTGACTGGTACAGAATCCATGTTCTTTGTCAAGAGATTCACAGATGGAGACCAGCTCCCAGTATTTAGGTTTAGTTCCTTCTTTTCAGCCACCTGAACACTGGAACAGTTGCTCAGAGAGTTTGTAGTCTCCATCCTTGGGCACAGTCAAAGAAGGGCTGGCTCTGCACAACCTGCTCTAGCTGATGCTGGTCTGAGTGATGCCTTTCCCTGTTCTCAAAAAATGAGAGCCAGACATGGTTAAGGGATAAGGGGTTTTTATCTCAGGATTTTTATAAGGATCCTTATTGGCGCACCACTTGGCCAAGGCAGGATGCACCAAAAAGAGCACACAGGATAGATCACCTCTACAATTTATAGACCTCACAAATTAGCAGATCTAACAAGAGTGCCCCAATGGGAGGCCTGGATGAATGGCAGGATAATCCCTCATCTGTAGAACTCCCCCCTGGATGGGCCAAATCTCTGGTTTACAGGATATGTTCTAGAGAGGACCTTGCTTTTCCATAGGTAGTGTAGGGTTTTCCAGCCTCCTACTAGGAGGTCTTTAGGATGTTTGGTCTCCTGGCCTAAAAGAATACTAGGAGAATGCTAAATTGTCAGACTGAACAAATTACAAGTATGTAAGCTAAAAATACTGAGGATACATTAAAGTTATATAAAAGAAAAGGTAAAAAATCATCTTTGCATTATGAGTAGGGACATGTAACTAAGTAATCTCAACAAGTCCCTTGCAACCTCAGCCACTCTGCAATTCTAAAGGAAGGTTCTCTGACACCAAATCCAGAACAGTGGAGACTTATGTTTTACTGAGTCTTAAAAATGTTAATACCCTCTTTTTTTTTATTCCCATTTCCCTTTGGTTCTTTTTGAACTAGAACTTCTAGACACAAGTATAAAAACCCTAGTGAGACCAATCTTTGTATTTGATAGGCCCACTATAATGATAGTTTTATCTTCATTTATGACCTCAAAATGACCCTGACTTGCATTAAAGTATATTTGAAAATATACTTCTCTAAAAAGCTCCAGGTTGGGGAAAAAACAAAACACAACATGAACAAAACACAAAACATGAAGGAAATGGTTCCTCTTACATTTCCATTTTTAGCACTAAGCTTGACATGACCTTGAATTTCCCATGTTAAAATCAGACATAAATAAGCACATTTACTGATGAGATTTTTCTTATTATTGGGGAGGACAAGTCTATTACAAAGCAGATTAAATAGGTAATAAAAAAATTCTGCTCGTGGAGGCTGTCTCTATGCAGGAAACTTATTCATCTACATTAAGAACAAAACACTTCTGATACTGTCAAAAACAGGATGCTGGGAGAATAGGATGTAATATTTTGGACATGTGTCTAGGGATATTCACTTTCATTTGAACAACTTCCATGGAAGCAGAAAACAGAGAGGTTGAGATTGTTTATAAAATACCTGTGTCTGAGGCTCAAGTTTCGACACAGTTTGGAAGAGTCATGCCATCAACAAATCAGCCATCCCTCACCTAACTAAGGCTGCTTAAAACTCATACCTGCTCCCTTATCAGGCAATCCATCCCACCAGGAGCCACCAGGAATGCTGATATGGACCAGAGAGCTCAGCCCCATGAGTCACATCAGTGACCAGAGCAGCACCTGCACCTGAGGATTTTACTGCAGTTCAAGATCAGGAATTATTCAAAGATCACTTCTGGAATTAACAAGGAGAGACTTTAGCACCACCATAAGAGACAATGACTCCATACACAACAAATAGTAAAATATGATTAACAAAATGTAGAGCTGAAACCATTCAGTTATACCTGGAAAATATCTGAAAAATACTATACAACCATATATTTATATATATACACACACACTTTCTGCTGTAATCTGGAAAATACTAGATTATGTTAGGCCGGCATAATTAAAAGATGTAGTGAAGTCTGATCAAAAGAACTGTTCCTTCTCTCCCACACACCCCATCTTGGTCCAACTGACCATTTTAACTGCTAGTTTCACTTTGAAATTTAGGTGGTTTATATTCCTCAAAGTGTATTTCTACTCTTTAGATCTGTTCTACAGACACTGGATATTATAGTGCACAATTCATTCCTTCCTTGATTGCCCACCTTCTCTAATATACTAAAAAAAGGGAAAGCATTAAGTGCATTTGAAAACTGACTTATCAAGAAACCAGCAAAAATTCTTGCCATCTTAAGCAACACAAGCAAAGTGAAGCCTCAAGCTGTCACTTTTCTTTGCAGTTATGGGATGGAAAGAAACCAACTTGTCTGTTAATTGTTATTTTACACGTTTTGTCAGGTTTCAACAGTTGGTATCAAACCTAGAGGAGCCCACCCCAGCTGGCTGTATATTTATTTTCCTGTAACTCCTTCCCTCCAAGTATCCTCATTTGCCTCATCACACTCATTTTGGGTAAGGATACCAAGAAGATGCACTCAGCTCCGGGCTCTGGTGGGGAAGTGTGATCTGTAGGATGTTTTTGTTAGAGATTTTGCAGGAATAACTTCCCTTTTCCCCACTCTCTTTAACTTTTGCCTCCTACCACTCTGCTGTTGCTGGCATCAGCCAGTATTTCCCTGAGCAAAGTCTGGGGCACTCTCTGGCAGAGCTTCTTGGGCAAAGGTCTGAGCTTAATCTGTTGCAACAGGCTGAAAATTCTGTAGTAACTTTATTTAAATATATCTCCATGTTTCCCAGTTAATAAGTCATCCTAAGAGAAATGTATCAGACATTTCAGAAACCACTGAAAAAGAGAAGGAAAGGCACCTCTTCCTAACTTCTGTATTTCAGCTCCTTAGACTTTTCTCATTCCAATGAGAAGAAACATTTCTCAGCCCTATTCCACACTAGCCAGTCCATGGTTGTAGAAATTTAAGCTTAGCTCAGAAGCACCATCTTTATTTAAGAATCAGTGCAAACCCTCATGCTTTATCTGTGCAAACCTCTCATGCAAAGCCCAACCAAGAAACCCACACAAGACCCAGAAGCAAGATCATTACACTAAGCATTAATCCTGAAAATCCAGGCATCAAAAATAAATCAAAAATACTTCTGAATCGCCTATTTGTCTTACCTCATGCGTTCTGCCAATGCTCACATTTTGCCCAGTCTGATACTGAAAATAGGAGTTTGAAATGGGGGACTTTTACAAAAATAAAATTTAAAAAAAGAACCCAAAAAACATAGCACCATGAAATATGTTTCTTATTTCAGTGACACTTCTAGAAGTGGAATGATGAAAATTAATATTTAGCTGAAACTAAAGACAAGTAATTATTGTTTAAAAATAACTATTCTTTTAAAAATAACTATTTTTTAAGTATACTGAGTTTCAAAATACTGGAACTCAATATAAGAAACTGCTTAAAATTATAACTTTTTCATATTCTTGAAAGAAAAAAAAACAGAACCAGCATGCTCTTTACCTAAATTTACCAGATACAGCGTAACTCTTACTTTTTAATGGCCATTTAATTGATGCAGAGCTAAAGTAAACTTCAACTAAAGAGACCATTTAAAATGCATGCAAAAAGAAGAGTGAAGGATATACCGAGAGTAAAATTATACCAGTGGCCCAGAATACACATTGTGAAGGAATATTAAAATTATTGTCATTAGGGACTAGTGAGAATCTGTCATTTCCCCTTTTAATACTGTTTATACAGGTCACAGAGTTTCCACTGAGACATCCAACTCACAAGGTAACTTGTCAAACTTTTAATAACAGAATTATTTAAAAAAAAAGGACTAACATCAAGATCTCACATTAAAACATTATAGTCAGACAACTTAAATGCTTAGGTTCTAGTCCATAAATTACATGCATCAACCATTTTTGTTCTATTCCTCCTGGATTTACTATTAAATAATGAACAAAATTAGACCAATTATGACAATTAGCAAATAGCACCCTCTATTAGCACACTTTTGCTTTCCAAAGCATTACTGAAAGACATGTCCATTATTGCAATTTCCAAGGTCATTTTTACAGGCTCTCCTTTTGTACAAAGATAAGTCACTAATTATGCTTTTTAGGGTAGAATTTCAGGTTCAAGGCTAAGCATTGTTAAAATAGGGTGTATGGAAACAGGTGTTGTGGCCTTCATGCAGGTATGTCTGTATTCAGGCCCCTCTGAGAGGACAACATCACCTCAAATATCTTGGACATTGAAATGCTGTGAAGGTAAAGAAGTTGGATGGTAAAATGTTACCATGTTTTACCAATGAACTTTTTTACTTACTTCTCCATCTCCATCACTTATCTTTTAAGCATAACACCAGATGCACAGTGCAAGGATCACATGTAATTTCACATAATCCTGTACAGGGAAAAAAAATAATTTAATTATACAGGAAAAAAAAAAAAAAAAAACAAAAAAAAACCAAAAAACCCAGATGCACACAATGTTTGAGGTTGGAAGTGACTTCTAAAGACCATTCAATTCAATTGTCCTGTAAAAGTAGCATCAACAGAGTTTTCTGTCCAGGGCCTTGTCTGGCTGGGTTTGGCCATATCCAAGGCTGCATAAGGCACAGATTCAAGATTTCTCTTTACTCAGCTAAACCCACCTGGACTTGGCACAAATTTAGATTTAAGATGCCCATAATTCAGCATTTTGCTCTGCTAAGTTCAAAGCTTTGACAATGGCACAGCTTCACATCCATGGTCTGAGGAGTTAGTACTGAGAGAAAAGGAAATTTCTCTTACTCTGGCTACTAAATCTGTCAGTTAAAGTAGGAATTATGTGAGTTTATAGGTCCAACTTTTTGCTGTGAGAGCTCAGTCTGAGATAAGAGCATTTGCACAGGTTATCAAATAAGTTAACATCTTCAAGTTCCTTTGGGGTTATCAAGCAATCAAATTCTCTTAAAGGATTTTAATACAGTCATAAATAATTCTTTGTTATTTGGGTGGTGTGTGAAGAGTTGTTAGTTTTCTTGTTTTCTGAAAATGTAACATTACATATGGGACTGAGATCTGCTCATAGCAACAGTTCCCACAAATACAGAAAGTAGTTGTGTCATCCTCAGTGTTCTGTCCCTACACATTGGGTGGAAAATTTGGAAAAGAAATCTCTTGAACCTGAATAATCAGTGCATTGGGTGGAGCACTCACTTTGCAGCACTGAATATTCACCTCTGGAACTCAGTTCAAATCCAAGTCAAACTGATGTAACAGAAAATTCTCCAAACAGAGCATTAATAACAAAACATCTTGTCAGAAACCAGCTTCAGAAAGATAATGCCTACGGCAAATTTTGTTTTGTTTGTTTTTTTGTCGTTGCTGTTTTTTGTTTTTTATTTATTGTTGAACCTTATGGTCAGGGTATTATAAAGCTGTGGTCTGTAAGATAAATGCTTAATACTTTGTTGTGCCTTTCAAGATTGCAACTGCTAAATTAGATACTAAGTTTGTTGAAACTTTAGGTCTTTGTTTAGATGTCTGAAAGATTTACCAACTGCAAATTCAATTTCACAGGGAAAAGTACCAAGTCAAGAGGCCAAAGAATAAATATTCAAACCAAATTCCCATAAGACCAGGTTTTGGGGCACTGAAAAATACACCAGTATCTCATCCTTTTCTGATAGTAATAATTTTCCCTATCTGGTGAAACCAGTTCTGAGTGAGACTGAGGAATCCCAAAGGGCAGGAAGGTACAGAAATGCTGCTGAGTGTTACTTTACCTTACTTTTCACATTTACTGGATCCAAGTAGTATCAGCAGTGCAAAATCTTGAGAGAGGTGGTGTTCTGTGTATGTATGATTTTGGCAGAAAAAAACAATTCTAGAAATCCTGCTGAATTCCTAACCAGAACTACACAACCACAGGCTCTCAACAGTTAGCTGTACTCTTAAATGCTAACCTGTGATTAAATATGCATTTTATATTCATTCAGCTTCACAGCAGTAAAATGTTTGGTTTGCTTTTGCTAATAACAACAATGCAAAAGTCATCATGAGATTGCTTCACAGGTATTCTGAACAATGGGGCAGCCACAGGTGACCTCCCTGAGTACTAAATGTCTCCAAGTCTCATCACTACAGGAACATAGATTGAGACAGATAACAGACATGCAACACTCAACCTTGACTAAAGCTTTAGGTCAGCACGTTGGTACCTCTGAGACAATGACTTCAGTGTAACAGGTGACACAGAGATGTATTTCCAAAACCCAGATACAATGGTTATGAAACAAGATGCCTTAACCTCCCAAATTAACATGTGGGAGGAGTTTCATCAAAACTACACTGTCCCCTCAGTGATATTTGGTACCCCTCTTCTGAAATTTAAAGATAAAGAAGCTCTGCTGTAAAACAGTAGTACTATCAAAAAGGACTTGTGGCACCACTGTTCATATTTGGCCGATAGGATGAGGAAATGAAGTATTAATTTGCAGTATTAATTGCCCATATATTGGGAAATGCTCTAGGAAAAAGGCAGATGAAAGAATTCACTTTCTCCCTACTGTCTACTAGAAAGATTTCCATTAAAATAATTAAGAAGAAGTTGTTCAAAAAACTTTTCCCCTTTCATCCACCTCATGGAGGCTTTTTTTTCACTTGAAGCAGGAAAGAAAAATAGGAAGTGAATACCTTTTGACAAATAGGAAAGAAAAATAGGAATTGAATATATTTTGTGATAAAATGAAGCATAAGGCAAAGTACTGCTGCAGGCCTGGCACAAAATGAGCCCAGGTGACCCAGCTGAGCTCACAGAACCATGCTTTCCCTCTGATTAATATTAAATGTGGCTCTAAGGAAAAGCACTTACCTGACCAATTGATTTTCTATGAGAGAGAACAGTGCAAACTTGGGAAGGAAATGCTTCAATTTCAGAAAAAATATTTTCAAAGAAGTATTTTAGAAATAAGTGTATTTTCTTAGGAACAGAAACTTTCAGCTCAGAGCCTGAGTGAAAAGGCAGAGTTCATCAATAAGCCTCAGGCTCATCCTGCCAGCAAAGCTTTACATTTCTCATTTTTTACTCTGACATTTTCTTACTAGCTGTCCTCTGAGATAATAAAGCAGCAGGTCACAGCCAGATGATTTCAATTCTGTGGAGGATTCGGTTCAGATGCTGCTTCTTAGATGCACTATTTCACATTTATATTAAAAGGCATTAGAGTTCACAACAGAATCACAAAAGGCTTTTTTTTTAAGGTACCAATTTTCCCGTGAATGTGAAGCAGTGCTAATGAATGCAATAATTAATTTTAAGGCTCATTTCAATAACTTCTGTTCTGGTATATGAGTCTTCTATATTCTTTCATTATACATTCCATTCCTGCCTAGGAGGACAAAGAGGAATTACAGAATCCTCAGAAGCTGCAGAAACAGCAGGTTTTTAAAATTTATTGCTATCCACATTTTTTTTCCAAAATTGTTACTGGTAAGTTACACTGGCAGTGGGGTTATTCTGTTAGTGTCAAAGCTTTGATGCTTGACAAAAAGAGATGCAGAATGTGTAAACATGTGAAATTATACCTGACATTTTCAAGTTATGGAGGATCCCTAGGTTACCATTTCATTTTTCCTAGTTTTATTTGAAACATGCATTTTGAAAATAGTGCCTGTCAAGATATTGTAAGGTTCACAGTGTTCTCAGAAAGTGTGATTTTCCCCTGTGCGGAGATCCATGTTAATAAATACTGTGTAATGATTTAAACTGCTTGGTACAGCACAGAAAGCAGGCAGTCTGACAGCTCCTGAAACCACCATCAGGAGCAGAGTTCAGCTGTTTGAAGCTCTGGGAATCATATTCTAATAGCCTGAACTTATCTGCCTCTTTCTTTTTGTCAATACCTACTCTCAATCAATCTACACATACGTCACAAAATGCTTCCATGTGTGAAGCCACAGATTAAAACACATTCCTCTCTATGGAAAACAACTTGTCTTAGGCTACAAAAATATTCCTACAAGCACTGTGGAAACAGACTGGGAAACACTTGAGATCAACAGGAATTTCTGTTATCTCAATGAAAACAGGATAAAGTCCTAAGGAATATTTGCTTGCTCTGATCAGTGATATATCCAAAGAGTTTGAAAAACCAAGATATTATAAAGGGCATTTTTTATGTCCATCAAAATTTATTCTGAACTAAGTATGTTCCAAGATCTTCCATTTTTCTGACTCAATGATTCTGGGCACTATTGTTTTCCTCATTTGCATTGGTTCAGCACTTTGTGCATCTGTTCATTAATGAATTATAACTAATTAAATACATTATATTTGTTAAATATGTGCTGGGAAACACAAACATACAACAAAGACAATTTGTTGCAGTTAAAAACATACCAGTGAAGATTCTCAATGTCAATCACATCTATTAATAATTGAAAAAACTTTAAAACAGTTCAGTACTACTTTTACTGTTCATATTTCACTAAAATAGCAATGAGGACTTTGTTGGATTAAGGCTTATTTCAAAAGAAATACAGCAGGAAAAATAGCTGGACTTATAGGAACTTTAATCCAAAAACATGATCAACTGTGATTAGTTATATGTTTCTGATTTCTACAACCTCCTCTCAACATAATCAAATACTAAATTAACAAATATCAAACTTCATTTGCACAATTACAATACCTGCCAAGAACCCTTCTTATCTAAGGTTTAATCGTGCTGGGAAAATTTAAAAATCACCTAACAAAGAAATGAAAGTTTTAAACTCAGAATTACATTTGCATAACTTTGTAATTAAAAGCTATTTCACAGCAAAACAATCTACATTTCAAAATAGACAGAAGCAGTGCTAAGAGTTTAAAAAAATATAATCAGAGTATTTTATTACAAAATTAACCAACACTAGGCTGCTTCAAGCTCACTACTGAAGCATCAATAATTACAAAACTCAAATATCACACAAACTGGATGGAGAGGAAGAAACTAAATATGTTGTGTGACTTCCAGAGAAACTGAAATCCTCAGAGCACAGCTCTCACTGTTCTTTCATAAGCAATAGATTTTAGTGCAGTCACTGATTTGCAAAAGAATTTCCCAAGTAAGGCAAAACATCTAGCTAGTGATTTATGACAATGGTAGGAAGTGCACTTGGAGCTGGGGCTGCTCCCAGAATTTTTGCAAGAGTAGCACAAAAAAGTCTCTTCGATACAATTGACTTGTATGGGTGAGTATATCATAAACACAGCATTCTGTGGCCCCATAAATTGAGAATAAAGAGCTGACTTAAATAACTTCAAAACTTTTGGAAAGATTCATTAATACCTTAAAATAATGCAAAATTGATTACAAGAGTAGTTAAGATTTCTACCAGAAACTAATCTATTTCTCATGGCCATCAATTTCTGACAGTGATTAATCTCTTTGATTATAATTTACTTTCTGGTTTTCACTTTTCATGCTTTCCATGGTAAATGTAATTAGCTTACCCTATGACTGAAGAGTATTTTTTTCTTTATATTATTTGGAATTTATATTCCTTATAATCATACCCAGCTTATCTTTGTTTTGGGAAACCATGAGAAAAAAATTCTTATGCATAAAGCTGGAATTTTTGATAAATAACATTCAGCTGATATGTAGATCTTCCTCATTTCTCTTACAGTTGTTCCCAGGATCACGACATCCAACGTTTCTCAGGATCAGAGCCCTAGTGACTGGACAGTGACTAAAATCCACTTGCTAATATTAAAAACAAACATTCAAGTAGAGACAGCAATTAAACAGAAAGAATACAAATAACACCTATTCAGTATCCCAGTAGCTGCAGTCTGCACACGAGACAGTACAGATAAGGTCTAGGAAGAATTCTCTGGGACTAAAGGCCATCCTCTCATTCTGTAATTACACTGACTTATCAAAGTGAATATGTAGCAGCCACTCATCAATGCTGATGTTGTGCCAATGAAGCAAAAGATGAAATAACAGCAACAAAAGTTGAAACAGAGTATTTTTGAAAGGTTCTTAGGATAACTAATTACAAAGGATCCTGCAGCAAGGACAGGATTTGTAAAGACAGTAGGGTTTGTAAGATATTTTAAAATATCCCCTTTTAACTCTGGTATTAAACAGAACACTTGATTAGTTTGTGGTTTATCATAAGGATTTCTCCCTCGAGATTCAGAGTGATTTCATCACTTATCAGCAAGAAGATGCATCAGAACTGTTTTAATGAAATTAACTTTCTCCAAGGCAGAAGTTTAAAACTGAAACAGGCAGTTCACAATTCACTTTCAGGAAAGAAGAAACAGTAATAACATTTAACTAATTTAATTTTGCTATCAAGTTGTATAAGAGTTTTATAATGAAATAATACATAAGAAATCTACTCTTGGAACCAAGATAAGATCTATTACTTGACAGATTATACAGGATTTATAGAGGCATCACAGAAATATGACATTATTCTTTTTAATTATTGGTCCCAACACAAATTTGGTAATTAATGCAGAAAGCGCAGACAAAGAGAAAGTCCTGTATAAACTCTGTAAATGATATTGATGTCTTCAAGAAATCCACTGGCATATTTATTGTTCTAAATCCGAAGTGATGTTTCAAAGCAGTTACAGTAGCAGATTCTTTATTTTCCTGTCACACATTAATTCAAAGCAACAAGCTAAAAGTTAGAAGCATCATAATGTCCTCATGCTATTGTCAGTGGTTGAAAGGCAACAAGTGGCAGCCACCAGAAACAGTTAAATCCCTAACTCTTGAGCAGCAGTGGAGAAGAAAACTTTGAGGTCTTTTGTCTCACAAAGGGTATTTCAGCAGAACACAGATTTACCCATGGGGCCTGGGTGCACAGAGAGCAGAACAAGCACAGAGAAGCTCTTGTTTGTGAATCATGGTGCAGTGGGCTCTGGATAAAAGCACCCCAAGAAGCCAACTCAGCACAGGGGGCACGAAGAGCACTGGGCAGTGCACTGGGGGCACAGAGAGCACTGGTAGTGCACAGGGGCACAGAGAGCACAGCTCTCCCCAAGCACTGGGCAGTGCCCAGGGGCACAGAGAGCAGAGTTCTCCCAAGCACTGGGCAGTGCACAGGGGCACAGCTCTCCCCAAGCACTGGGCAGTGCCCAGGGGCACAGAGAGCAGAGTTCTCCCAAGCACTGGGCAGTGCTCTGCCCCTGGGGCTGCCCACAGCTCTGGAGTGCACCAACGCAGCTGTACAGCCCCATGCCTGTCCCCAGATGCAAAGTTCAGAACAAGCTATTATGCAACAAAGTACAGCAGACTTCATGTCCCTATGAAACACTCACTAAAAGAGATATCCAAAATTTACTTACATAGCTAACTGTTCACACTCTGGGTTTTGGAAGGCCATGTGAGGTAGAGCAAAGGTAAGGAAACGCTGCCCACCACTTGGCTTCTCTGATGTATTATTTGACAACTGAGTCACAAAGATGCCTTATGCTTTCAAAACTGCTGTTTTAGCACACTTGAACAAAAATGAAAAGGGGAAAGGCAAAAGAAAATTCAAATGTTTTCCAATTATTTTTAAATCGTTCTGTAATTATTCTTTTCCTTCTGAGCCAAAACACTTAGGTCAGAAAAGGATTTTTTTGGAGGTGTTAGATGCAAACAGGATCTCTTTAGCACAGAGTATTCTCAACAAAGGACTGGTGCTATGCTATATGTGAGGATCTACAGAGAGAAACAATTCAGACTAGGGTCATATAGGTTTCTTTGACCCATATTCATAGTTATATGGCAAAGGAGAAATAGTACTACAACTAGGAGTAAGTACTGCTAAAAGTGTTTCATATTTCCTTAATAAAATCCTATCTACAAAACTTGTTTCCCTGAAAATAAACAACAGAAGATATTTGTTACTCAATGTTCACACCACTTTTTCAGCCTTTGAATTACCTGAAAAGCTGCCAGCTTTTCCACGAAAACAGAGCATAGTGTCTCTGTGCTATTTTCTTTGAATAGGCTCTTGGTTTATCCAGTAAAAAAAACATGTACCTCTCCAGCAAAATATTCTGAGCCATTTGCTGCAACTTTGGCTGAAGCTTTGGCAGCCTTCCAGGGTTATCCACTCAGCACGTTTCAAAGCAACCCAGAATCAGCAAGCAAGTTGAAAAGTTCTCAGCCCCTCCTTGGGTTCACATATTGGCCTCAAAATGGTTATACAAATGTAAACACAATAGTAATTTTTTCCAGTGTGCTTCTGGAGCATGTTTTCCTTTTTTTTTTTTTTTTTTTTTGTTAGGCATTGGTTTCTCTGCAATATGAGCCATTGCACAGTAAGGGTGAAAAAGGGAGATTCACTTCAAAACCACATTTCTATTCTAAAGCAAAGACTTGGTGAAGATGCACTCTGGTTTTATGCTATTACAGAGACTTGAATACTTATACCAAGTTTTCCTGTTAGAGCTGAGATTATATCTGGTTATTTCCTTGAATATTTAGCAAAAGTGAGAATCACCCAAGATATGGGCCGTTGTTCAGTCCTCAGACCAGCCAGCCAGTTTGAAGCCTTTTCTGGTGCTAGCACATCAAAGAAATCTGCAAGACTCTCACCTGCTGAAGTCAGGGACACCCTTGCTGCAGAAATGGAGAAACTGATCAAAATAGACATTATCTAAAGGTAGGGATATAGGCAGAGATAGGACTTTGCCTACCTTTCCACAATAAAGTTTTCCCTTTTTTTATTTGAAGTATAAAATTTTCTCCTCTTTCCTGAGGGCAGTTTTTTACATCTAGGGAATTACAAAAGTTACAACTGATCAAAACACAAAGATTCTATTTTTACAGTTAACAAATCATTAAATTATTAGCTATTTTTACAATGGGGATCAAAACAAGAAGCTAAATAGCAGAAAATTATTCCTCTTCTGATATTTCAAAGACCTGGTGATATTTACTCCAGTAAGTGTCAGTTTTATGGCTGTTCTGACTAATTAGCAATGAAACTGCATAGATACACTTTACATTTAGCAAGATTTTTGTAGATTTTATATCATTAAATCAAAGATTACACAGTTCATTCTCTAGTCTTTTAAATGGGGATAAATTGGTAAGAAATCTTACTCCTTAAAACCATAACTTTATTAGACCATTAAGCCATTTACAACACTGCTTATTAAAGATTTCACACTTTAAATTCTTGTTAAATATACTCAATTTGTGAATTACTGCCATTATATTTACTATGGTCAGGATAAAAATCCTTTTTCAGTGGGAAGAAAACAATCTGACACCTAAGGAAATATGCATTCATGTTAAAGTTAAGAACTCCCAAACACAAACAAACATTCAAATCCTATCATCACCTCCAACTGCACTGTGTTTTCATGTCCTGGGAAAGCTTCCTCTACTTCTGTCAGCATATACCAACATTTGTTTTTCTGCAGTGCAGCCTCTTTGTATTGTTTGTCTTCTGCAAAATGAAGTTATTATTTTTTCCTGGACAAGGAGTCTTTATGGAATCTTAAGGAATAGATTAATAAATCTATTTTAAAATCAAGTGTACTCATTTCTGTTACTAACAACCATCTGAGTTTTAGCAAATTTCATAGTGAATGTAATAAATTAAAACTTGGTAAGCAAAAGGTTGTGTCCTGACTGAAAAGACTTCTTGGATTACTTTGACTGTGTTCATGCTTTTCTCAAAGGCTTTTCATCATGTGTCTCACACGCTGAAGACTTTTTAATCTTACTAGTTCAATTTGTTCCAAAAAATCTCAATTCACAAAAGACTGTAGCCAGTGTTGCAAGACTGAAAAATACAGATGAGGTTTCTAGAATGGAGCAGGTCATATGAAGCAGAACTCCTGGTTTTGTACTTGCCTCCAGGCACAAGAGCACATATTTAATGAACAGATGCTGAATTGCCCAACCACCCTCTGTCTGCAAGAACAAACACAGATTCATGTTCTTTTTTTGCAGGTGCAGTACTATGAGTTTTAGCCAAATCAAAATTCAGTTTTTATAATCTTCAACACAAAGCAAAGTTCTTTATATAATGTTGTGCCTATCATAAACTTAAAAATCAAAGTAACTGACTATCAGCCATAAAATTAACGTTTCTTGAAGCCCTTAGTAAAACTAAATGCTACATCGTCTCTTTTAAGTACTCTACAATGAATATTTCTGGTGGCTTGGAAAATTCTGTATTTCAAAACTTGAGATTTTATTCTAAAAAGTAACCTGACAAAATTTTTTGGCTTTCTGTTCTAAATGTATTGGTTTTGTATAAAAAGATAATCTGCAGTGTATTTTAACCTCTAAACAAAAGGTAAGCGCTGTCACGCAAATATTCTAGGTGTAAAAGCTAACCAGAATAATCCAGTTTTAATCTGAATGTTTAAATCCCACCCATTTTAAAATCTGGGGTTTAGGCTGTTAAAAACTTCATATTTAGTGCAGAAATTTTCTATTCTTTTCAAATGACATAAACCAGTCCTTTTTCATAATTATAATTCACAATAGCAGTTTGTAGAACACAAGAGGCACTTGAATCTACTGTCCAAGCTTTCACCATTTTGCTCTGAGGTTTATTTTACCCTAAACCACAGCAAATAAAAGAGAAATACTTGGAGAACACATGCATGGGAACACACACACATATGTTGCGTTTCATCTGAACTTCTTGGGGAAGCTTGTAATGAAACAGATAAAAACAGTGACAAAGGGGAAAATGAGGATATGTAATATAGATTTTCTTTTTTTTTTCCTGAAAACAGAGATAGTGCCTTGATGCCTTGGCCCTGCTGCAAGAGCCCCTCCCCATCTCAGCTTATGCAATAAGTGAGTGAAGGTTATGAAAGCTTTGCCCATGTCAGGCTGTGAGGCTGAGCTCACCCAGTTACACTGAATGCACAGATTTCCCTTTAAACCTCCTGCAAGCAAGGAGAACACCCTGACCAGTCACCACTTACTCCCTCCACACAGCACAGCTAACAAGTGAAGGTGAGTGGTTTGTGACCTTTAGCAGCTTTTTTTATTGTCTAAAACAGAAATTTCTGTGAATCACAGTCACATGAAAATTATTTTAGGGAAAGCACCATTTCTGGCACAGACAGCCTCCCAAACAACAATAGTTTAGTTTGGATTTATTTATGACTCTCTCAGAACAGTGCTGTATTAAACAACACAAGCAAAAAGAGTGACACTAAACTGTACAAAAAAGTGTTTCATATCTGTTTGGGGCTGTGATACCCAAAATTTGTCTGGACTCTATAGCCAATACAAAATGCCTTAAAATTCTCCTAGTTTTAAGACAAAATACTTAAAAACACTGACAGCTAAACAAAGCTCCACATCTTCTCACATAATTTCCCTTTTTTTTAGTATTGCTTATTTGTTTTTTTCTGAGTGAAAAGGTCATTGTCTCTTTTCTGTCTGTCCCGAATGAATTACAGTAACCAAGTAAAATCTTAAACCGTCTTGCACACCACACACATCCATCATAGAAAGATCTGAATGTGAATTAATCCCATGTCAGATTAGGAGAAAAACAACCACAGATGTTCTTAGGACACATGATACAGTGAGAAATGTGCCTGAATACCTGTCTAGTATCAAATATATTTGGAAATATTCTGGAACAAAAGTGAGCACAGTACTGAACTCATGAGGCTTCACCAAGGAAGCAGAATTAATTCACAGCAACCTGGGATATGTTCCCTTAAAGAATCCAAGTGCCCCCATTGTGTATTTAACATTTCCTAGACATTCTTAGCCTTTAATGGCAATTTATCCTGGAATTGTTCAAACTGCTGCAGCTACAGATTTGAACCATATAAAAAACAGAGCCTCAAATAAGCAATTAAATCTAGATAACTAAATTGTTATAGTTTGTGTCTCTAAAAGCATAGTCTATGGCTAATTTTTTTTAACTTCAACTTTTCTAAAGAATGAATTTCGTAATAAAAATTATCATATTGGTTATAATCATATGAAATCTAACTGGAATTAAAATTAACTTGGTTAAGGAAGGTGGGGGTGAGAGGACAGCTCTCCAGAAGTAGGAAATCTTGACTATGGAGTAGAAGTAACAATTTGTGAAATATGATCAATTTTAAAAATCATTTTGTCTTTTCCATCCATTGTGCAGTTGAAAATTCTTATTTGTGATGTTATAAGGCTATAAATCAAACAAAATAGGAAGTGTCTCCTCAAGCCCTCAACAAACAGAGAACCAGCTGCAATAATAATGTTGTGGAATTAAAGATTTGCTGTATTCAATTAAAAAAGAGCTTCAAACATTAACAGCCATTATTCTAATTGTGTTTTATTGTGCAATAATAAAGTACTGTTCTACTTGGCAGCTCCCAAGTTTAAGTAGATACATTAAATATATTTTAGAATTGTTTACATTTAATTTTAGATTAGCCAAGATTGGTTGTGTGACCCTAGTCCCAGGTCAAATAACAGACCTTCTACCATATTATGTGATTTAAAGCAAAGTCCCATCTGAGCTAAAATAAGGAAGCTGCAAAGGAAAAAGGAAGCAAGTTCAGGCACCCTCCAACACGACTGATTGTAATAAATTATCTGAACAGAAAAGTGAAAAAATATTCTTCCTAAGATACAGGCAGGATGTTTGTCCAGCTTCATAAAACCGTGCTTGGTTACTGCATGAGAAGTTTTACTCTTGTGCATGTTAATTCTTATTTTTAATGGGTTTATTCTTAGAAAAAAGATTAGACAATTATATCTTTTCCAGCTGGTCTTTAAACTAAAGATCAAAAAGCAAGTGACATGCTTCTGTCATTTGAAACTCATCCCAGTAATCATCAGTGCTCAGCTGCCACACAAGGAGAACAAAGTTCCACCCCAAAGCCAAGCTAGGATTTCCTAGTGAATTAATTGGGAAGAGAATGAGCAGTTACTTCCACAGAGATTTCACCTGGAATGGGGAATAAACACATGAGAAACATTTGAGAGAGAGAAGAGAGAAGAAAGAGACAGATGGCAGTTATAGAATAATTCTCATGGCCAAGCCTTTAATAACCTTATTAAAAATAAGGTCCCTGGGCATGTTACTTGGAAGTCATTTTCCTTTTTCTTTTTTAACTTTAAAGTTTGTTTTAATTTGGCATTGAAACTTCTCTATTCAAGAGAAGTTTCTTTCCACTTATGAAGACCAAGTCCATAAACCTAAAATCTAGACACAGAAATTAGCCAAAGAACTTTGATACAAGCCCATTTTCAACATCAGACTGTCACAATATCGCGCTGTTTTCATAAGATCCCTGAAATATCCTTTAGGAGCAATACAAAATAACACAACTTTTCAATATGGAATACAATTAAAGACCGAACAAGTTGGTCCATTCTGTGCTGGAGTAACTTACCAAGAGCTGAGATACCAAATAAGTTGTGCCATGAAGCATGAAAATGAATTAATGTCTTCTTTCTCTGACACTTTAATAACTGTTCTTGTCTAAATCCCTCAGAAATGATTGAATCAAAAAAAATAAGTGTGTGAATAAAATATCATGGCAGATACACATTGCCTCAAAGTACAGAGTAGGCTTTTACTACAGGTCTCTAGAGAATTCCAAGTGTTCTGAAAAGCATCAATCTTATGGAAGTTATTGTCTAGGAAACAGCTGCCAGATGGGTGGTAAATATGCCTTTGTACATTTATATTTCACATGTCACAGCCACCTTTGATTTAGAAATGCTGTAAACCTGTACAAAGTAGGTGCATTTCTTTATGCTCAGAAGGTTGCCACCCCTGGGTAAATATCCAAAGTAAATGCACATAGTGTTCAATATCTGTATAAATGATTGGGATGATGGAATTGAAAGCACCCAACAAATCTGGGTGTGACACTGGGCTAGAAGGAGAGGTAGATACAGCAGAGACAAGAACCTCCTTAGCAAGAGAAAGCAGAGCAGGATGGAGGTCTGTCTTAGCAAGAAAAGCACGAGCTTTAGCAAAAATAGTTGTAAAGCTTAAAGTGCTCAGCAGATCAAGGGAGGTCATGGTTCCATCCTGACACACCCAGAACACTGGGTCTCCTTGGAATTACCCCACTCTGAGAGGCACTGGCAGCCTGCAGAGGGCCATGGAGGGCCACCAAGCCAAAGAGATGGTTTGGGAGCTGGAGGCGTGAGGAGAGGCTGAAGGAAAGGGGTTTGCTCAGCCAAAAGAAATGAAGGCTTGGAGGCTCTGATCAAACTTGTGATACTTCAGAGGTTTTATGGAGAAGGGAGAGATGCTGTCTTCATGAGGATAATGGTGTCAGGACAAGAGGAAACACAAGTACCTTCAGGAAGAAATCCATACATGCTTAAGGAAAAAAACTCGTCGTAAGAATTCATCTTGGCACTATACTGCACAGAAAAGTGAGAGAATCCCTTCAATTCAAGGTGCACCCTATAGAAAACCTTTCTCTTGTTACAATACCCACTCCTGGAAAAACTCTAAATTGTTTTAAAAAATAAAACCACCATAATTTCTAAATATTAATTTAATTTTTTTTTTTTTGCTACCTAAACTTTTGATGAGACTAGTGGACTGTTAATTAATTCTGGTGGATGTTTAGTTAATTCTCTGTTTATGTGTTTAATGTGCAACTTTCTTCCTCGACATGAACTACGATAAAGTTTGTTTCCATTAATTCTGTGGAGATCTAAACTGCAATTGAAATGCAACATTCAAGAAATACAAAAAAATAAACTTTCCCAAGAGGTTTCTAGATGAAGCAGTCATGTGAAAGTCACTCAACAGAGTTCAAACTGAAATTATTTTTTTTCTCCCAACATACACTCTGAGGCTTTTCAGATGTTTACAAGCTATCCATGGGGTTTTTTGTTAATGAAAACTTATTTATGTGCTGGCAAAATGGAGGGATTTAAGCAGCCAGGCTCCAAAATTGAGCTTCATGTCATGAAGTCCATCTCTTTTTATCAGCATCCATTAAAATAACATTTATTTAAATCATATAGTAGTGGCTTAACAAGCTGAAATAAGTTAAAGTCAAATCAAAGCCAAGCTCTGCTGGAAGCATTCCAAACACACTGTTTGGCCATACATATAAAGAGTCCCATTTGTCCTGTGCTCTGGGGGAATCCACTGGCCTGACCTACAGCATAGTTAAATTTGTATCAATTTTTTAAGTGACATGTTGGGCTTTGGATTAGCCCTTTGTGTATTTGTTTACATTAATAAATAATCCAGTTTCTCCCATGTTAAAAAGGAAATTATACTCAATGTAAAGAAATACTCTGCACCATTTTCAAATGTTATCAAATCTAGGCAAAACTTTGCCTTTTTCTGTAAACCACCCCTCTAGCATCAGCTTTTACTGTGTTATAAACAACTTCAAAGTTCAGGAAACGTGAGTAGATATTAGTGAATACTTCAGTGTTCTAATTAGTATTATATTAGTTAATGGTTTAATGCTGGGTTTTGTATGCCCCTTTGAGAATTATCACACTGTATTCCTGATTTTGTCTCTAATTTCCATAACAGCTTCAGAACTGGAGGCTGAGATATTTCAAATTTCATTTAACCAGGCTTTCAACTTTCAATGATACCAAGCAACAGTTTTACAAACCTTTAATTTGGTTTTCCAGAAACTGCTTTTGGACTGTCAGAGTCACGCCACATCCAGATTTGGTTTCTATCCAATACAAATCTGAAAAATACAACAACAGAGATACAAATTGAAAGCAAAGCTGAAAAAAGATCCTTCTCAGTGACTGACCATACCAACACACTATTGATTTAAATTGATACAGCCTATCCATCTGCAATCATGAATCTAATATTACTGATAAAATGTCTGGAAGACCCAAGTTAAAACTCTGCATTTAGCAAGATGGGGAAGGGTGTCAAAAGAGATACATAAAGTCACCAAACCTTGTCTCATGTAAACGATCCTAAATATATCCCTGTTCACAAACTATTCCTAATGCATCTTAAGAACTAAGTTGGGACATTCTCTCTCCATTAATTAGATGATGGGTTAGAAACCATCTAATTTAGAGCTGAAATTTGTTAATGGATAGGACATTAATCTGACCATTATCAAAAGGTAGTTTAGTTTAGATAATACTACTCTCAACAGCTACATGAAGGGAGAGAAAGATTTAAACTAACAGGAAAAAAGAAACCCCTGCATATATTTTTCCAGTTTAAGCTTTTGTGGTCTCTCTTTGTAGGCTAGAAAATATCAGACACCATGAAACTCAACCCTTAAACAAATTTTTCAAACCCATTTAAAAGTTAGTCATGGTATTGCATGGTTTGAAAATACAAAATATATGACCTAAAATCCTGACTGACAATTTAAAGGATGGGAAACCCAAAATCTGTGGGAGCAAAATGCAGCTCATGGAGGAAGGGCTTTGTCCAGTAAATTAAGAGGACTGATTTCTCTGATAACAGAAGCAGCTCCAGTTTTCAAAAACATGTTTAACAACAGAATATACATGATGTTTTAGACCAGTAAAATTCCAAGACTCCTATTTTAAGATACAAGGCCTTCAAGCCTTGGTTTACTGAGCTTAATAACCCATGGGGAACCAATACTCCAGGTTATCAGTTAGGTAATTTGGGAGCAATGAGTGTAGGGGCTAAGGTGACTTCTGTATCAAGTACATTCTAAGCAGCATGCAGAGGTAAAACAAAAATTCCCTTACACTCTTAAAACTAACTAAAATAATATTCTGCAAGCGATACACATTAATTAGTTGTCAATCTTTGGCCTGATGTAATCCCAGAAAGCCTGGTCTAAGGTCATAGCACTTCAATGCCCCTCATCTTAAAACCTTCTCTAATCATAAGAAAAGTATATAGATCCATAGAGATTAATCACATTTTTAATCTCCTATAATTCAGAAGAAATTTATTTAAAGCTACTTTTCCTTTTGATGGTGAATATTTCTCTACAGTTTTTCCCTGCCCTTGTGTATTAAATCCTACAATGTGTCCACAAGCAAACAAAAGTATATTAGGGAGGTTTAAAATGTTAGTATTAAGCTCTGTGGGATTTCACATTAGATATTTTTGTCTCATCTGGGGGCAGTGTCAAAACAATGATTTGTAGTTAGGGTACAAAATTAGCTCAAAGATTTGCTGGTGAAACTGCTGGAAATCAAGGCTGTCCTTGAACACTGCACAAAACATTTTCCTCCTTCCCTCCCAAAACCAGAGAAGCAACAGAAAAACTTGATATATTAGACCCCTTCTAGAAATACAAGGGCTCAACTGAAATAGGAGCTTTCTGAACTGAAATATTGCTTTCAGTGCCTTTTCAAAGAGGAAAGCTGGATTGGCACAGTAAACAAGCCTGAACCACTGTGATCGACTGTTACCCTGCATCTTGTACCTGGCAGCAGAAATTGGGTGTGACTCCTCATGTCCAGTTCCAACAGATTTAGGGATCTTTTAAAAAAGGTCTATTCTGTCTCACATCTGTCAGATTAAATCACATTCCATTCATAAAAATTAATCCTTCCTTATGCCTTTACTTCAGATTTTTCCTGTGCCTTGCCTCCATGCCCAAATACACCTAATTTCAAACCTTACTGCTGAGATTTCAGGAGTTTGATTTCTTGGGAATTCAATCCTATTCTGCTGCTCCTCCCACTTAGGAGCAGCAGAATAGGATTGAATTCCTAAGAAATCAGCAGAGACCTCCAAGAGTTAGCAATGCTAACAAGCACAGTGATTGTGCTTCTTGCCAAAGAATCACTGTATATTAATTTCTCGATGTCCCCACCAACTACATACATGCATTACTATCACACTAGAAAAAACATGGCTTCAATCCTAAGGGCCTTGCATGTGACATCTTTAAAACCTGATCAGCACTGAAGAATTATTTGAACATGATTTTTTATTCAGAGGCGTATAGCCACAATTCTGCCTGTGAAAAATTCAGCACCGAATATTGCGCCACAGAAGAATCTCAGGAATATAACAAAATATATAATTGGTCATGAAACACAAGCCAGTCTTATTTTAGTTGTTCACTAACCAGGATTAAAAAGCTCCTCAAAATTTTGTTCCTTGAGAAAAAAAACCAAGCCATTTTCACTCAAGGAATTCCTTTTGCCTATACATAACTGCAGAGGGTCAGTGGGCCTCCCATTCAGACACAATCAGCTCTGCCAGCTAAAACAAGAGCTATGTGCTCCTCTCCTTTCGAAACAAAGCTCATTGCACTTCTTTGCTGTTTTCACTTGTACCTAAATAAAAGTTAAAGAAACACACTGATGTTTTGTAATACCTGGGACATCAAATTATTCTCTTTAAGAAAAACTGATTCTGTATTACGTGTCTCTATCACTAGAGTGGTGAATAGGCTACTTGAAAGAGCAATAGTCCAGGCTTTTTTCTGAGACCAGCTTGGGGTCAATTGAATTTACACTGTACAGACACCAGGTTGGTAGGGCAAAGACCTTTTCTGCTTCTGAGTAAAACTAAAGATATTTTTAAAAAAAATTGTTACAATATTAGCTCAGGATTTTCCCTTGCATGAGCAAATAACACTAGTCTAGGTACAAAAATCTTCTGATTTTGTAATAGAAGTACTTAGCACATTTTTTCATTACTTAAATTGGGACTATCATATGTAACTTTATTTATACCATATTAAATTAAAATCTGTTATGCATCATCTGATTTTTATAGCTCATAGTGCACCACAAACACTGTTTAATTCTACAATTACTTATGCACTTTAATTTTTGTTCTTTCAGTTTACGGAACTATTATATTCTAGAAACCCAGACAACTGTTCAAATGATACAAATAAGCTTAATTTCCATTACATTTGGAAATGCTGTCCTTTGTTACATTTAAATGCAATTTCAGACAGAATAATGAGGAGTGAATAAATCTTTCAGAAAATGGCAACTGCTTTTTTATTTTAAAAATCTCCCTCTTTTGGGTGGACATCTGGCACTTACTTCTGTTTAAATTGTCTTTCAAAGCAATAATAACAATAATGCATCTGTGTTTGCTAATAGGAATCTTATAATTCCTTCCTGCTATTGTAAAATGTTTCTGTTAATTTTTCTCTACAAGAGCTCTACTGACATTTCAAAGGTCTCAGCATAGTCTGTGAGCAAAAAATCAGGCCTAAGATCAGCCATGAGCTTATCAGGGCCCATTTTCATTTCACTATGGAACAAATCCATCCAATTTACTCAGAGAATGAAGAAAAGACAAAACTGGGGCATGCTGTTAAACAGTAGAATGGAGTGATCCCAGAATGATGTGGTATGACTGTATACTCACAAACACCCAAGTTTCAGGGCTACCAAGTAACTAACCCAGTGTTTATTTGACTTTGTTGTTTGTACTGGAAATTTGAACCCCTCTCACTCTGGCATTTCCAATGCCTTCATTAATTCCCCCACAGTTTTACTTCACAATAATATCCCTCTGAGGTTCAGAGACTCACTTCTGCTCAGGCAAGTGAAAACCCATTTGCCCTACACTTACTCCCTTGCCCGTGTCCTCTACCATTTTCCATCTCACCAGCTCTGTCAGCTCACCCATCATCACCATTAATTATTTGCAAGCTGCTGTTTCTGCCATACCTTACCTTGGTAAGAACCTCTTAATGTAGCTAACTGCCTCTGATCTTTTCATTATCCAGATTACTAACCATATCATCAAGAAAGCTCTAGATTTCCAATGAATATACTAGATATCCATTTTTACCCACTGGGAAGCAGCATTGAGATTGGTTAAATCTGTAATTAAATCTTTGGAGTTAAATGTGGAACTACCATTTAAGTTAGCATAGGGTGCATGCAATGCAATTACCAAGAGTGGTGCCAAATTAGGAAGGTATCCTTTAGGACAAGTGGCAAAGGTCAGCTATTTGGTACCAAGAAAACCAGCAGTCACAAAGTTTAAATACCAAATTGCAAACAGGAAACATCATCATACCTCAGCATTTCAAGATTTAATTCTACAGAAAATATGTGGAAGAGAGACAGCATCCTTGCAAATCAGAGGACAAAGCCTTGGCTTTTACTTGAATTAAAACACAAAATAGCATGTTTGGACATTATTCACATGAAATGTTTGCTCTGTATTTTGACATCTGCAGAGGGATTAATATGAAAAGGGTGCTGCCTTTATTAACCTATATTTCTAAGGATTACTTGGTTTTGAAACAGTAGAAGAAACAGTATTTAAGTAGCAAGGTCATGATCTAACCAGCACTATCAAATCCAAAATAGAGGTTCTGTTTTGTTGTTACAGCGCAGAGTCAACAATCAAAAGACAGGAAGGTAATTAAAGATTTGGCTTTAGACCAGGCCCACAGCAGTTTTAGGAGCCTGGAGATATTGTTTTCTAGGACACTATTAAATAAATGTAAGGCTACATTCACACAGCCAAGAAGCTCCAAATTCAGGGAAATAATTTCTCCTGTCTCGACATCAGGGCCCTTCTGCTTCTGTGGGAGACATCCAACAGATCTCTTAGGAAATGTATCCAAGAAGAAGCTGCAGTGTCAGAGCTTTTCCCCATCTCCCTGGGAACCAGCTGAAATTCAACTGGAAGAGTTCACCAAGGTCTTCCTTCAGTGTTTATTCTGGACTCGGGGAAGCTGTTGATTCCTGTACCAACAGTTCTGCACTGCAGCTGATCAAGTGGTTGTTCAGGAGAACATTTGATCAGGATTTCATTTGGGCTGAGCCAGTGCTAGTGCCTGCTCTGCTCCTCCCTGTCTGCTGCTTTACAGGCACTGATCTCACCAGCACACTGGAAATGCTGGTAAGGCAGGAAAAGGTAGAAGGGGGAGCACAAAAGCAAAATTAAAATAGCACTAGAAAATTCCCTTTCCTACAAATTCTCAGAATTTGCCATCAGCATCTCTTTTCCTACTTCCCCTGATTGCCACCTTCTTGAACAAAGAAGCTGAACAAAACTCTTTTGCCTTTGGGATAGTTATCTGTAGTTTTAGGAAGGTAAAAGAATTACCTTTGCTCCCCACTATAACTTCTTCACAGAAAAGAACAATCAAACATGGGATTTCAAAATTGTCATTGAAATAAGAGAAAAAGAGGTTTAGCATTGATTGACAAGGGAGGGGAATGAGAGGCAAGAAAAGAATACTAACAAATGTTAAACATGAATACAATAAGAGGTGAGAGTGAAAATAAACAATAAAGATAAGTGTAGGCCAAGACAAATAGAGGACAGTGATCAACAAAGAAAAGTAAATGAAAGAACCACAGACAAATAGGAAAAAAGAGACAAAGGGATGCAGGAGTACTAGATGGAGTACCATAGGTAGAGAGAAGGAGAGGGAAATCCCTTCCATGCTCATCAGTTACAAACTAAATAAAAAAAAGCAATCTAAAGATCTAAATTTGAACCCTCTACTTCACATCTTTCAAACCCAGCTGCTTTAATGCAGAAAAATGGTTATTTTCATTAAAAACTGGATCAAAGGTTCCTCAGTCACTGCATTTTCGCTATGTGGCTTTATCATGCATCTATTTTTCAAGCAAAAACAAAGAAATACTCTCTCACTGATATGCTACAATATCATAGGCCTTCAAAACTGACAGCATGAAATGGTTAAGATTACCTAGCAGTGAAAAGGTTAAGGCAGCATACATGAAAGTGGTGCCAGAGACAAAAAGTAAGCAAACTGGGAGTGAGGAATTTTAGTTTTCTCTATTTTTAAAGTATTGTTATATGTTAAAGTAATAAGTTAATGCAATATACATAATCTCAAATTTTCATTCTGTTAATAATGGTGAAGGAATGAAACTACTAAGAGAAAAAGAAGAAGAATATAACCAAACTCAAGTTAAAATCTGAACTTATTTTGTTTCTAAAATCTGCTTCAAATTAATTTATTCTTTCCACTGTCCTCCTTTAACAAGGAGTAAATCCTTGTTCATTTATTAATCCTTTAACAAGGATTAAAAAGAGAAACGTGCTTCAGATCTCACAGAAATTACCAGCAGCAGCTTTGCATTTATGCTTCATTCCTGCAAGCCTCTACACCTGCAAGTGTTTTAATCAAGGAATCCCATGGGATCACACTTCACAATTAACATCATAAAACCCTCACTTCCTACAGGTAGCGGGGTGGGAGCAAACTTAATAATAAAAATAATGCCACGTCAACGTCTCGAAAAAATGGTTCTGTTTTGAATCTCCACCTGTTCTGCTGATGTGCCAAGATGGAATCTGCTTCTCATAATGGCAATTTGTTTGTGAGGATATCTGCTTCCAAGTGTTCACAGTCCCACAAACAGAAAGGGAGCTCAGTGCACCCAGCAAGTGCTGAGAACATAAAACCAATGCCAAGAAAGATACTGCTCCCTACTGGCTCATCTAGATAAGAACAGAGAGCAATTCCCTCACATATTTCTCAAAGTAAAAAGAATCTTAGTCCACAGATAAACCATGGTTTTGAACTATAAAACAAGTATCCCTTAAAACAGTCGCTAGATGTTAATTTTAGAAGTTGATTAGATGAAGCACAAAGGAAAGGAAAAAACGTGAGAAGAACGCCAAAAAATCTCTAAAGTAATTCTTCAGTATCTCGAAGCTTTATAAAGGTAAAATTAAAAAAAAAAATCCACACAAACAGTAAAAAATAAACTAGCTAGGATATAACAATGCTTTCTGTCCCACAGTAAGGATCCTAAATCTTTAGCAACACTTACAGTTCTTTTACTTATTTTTAGCTTTGTCTTCACGTAACTTTTCACTCCCCTCCCTAACTTCGACCGAGATATGAAAGCGGAAACCTGGAATTGTGCCACTGCAGATTAGCTCTGATTCCTTGTGTTTCAAAGGCTTTGCACAGAAAAACACCAGCAGCAATCTCAGGGGCTTGACAGTGTGCAAAACCTAACGAGATCCATACCTTGATTCCCACACATCAAAACAATCTCATTTAAGGGCTTGCCCAGGCAGAGAAATGCAAAACAAGCTGGAATGTCAGTCTTGAGCTAAGAGCTCTACTGCCATCTCACAAGGTCACTCACTGAGAGGTGAACTGGTCATTCTGTGGGTTCAACCTGGCATTCAACCACATGGAAATGCTTGTGCATCACTGCTAAGAAGCTTGGAAGAACTGTCAGCTTTTCATTAAGAACCTTGTGCCATTTTCTTTTGCAGACTCTATATTGATTTAAATTTTGGAGGGAAAAAATCAAGCCAAAACAATAGAACTTCTGAGCATTTACCCAAAGCAGACTTGAGATATTTTAGTTGTCCAGCTTGGATAGGCCTCTCACTTCTGGTACTCTAAGAATGGACTGGTTTTTCCCCAGTCTGCACAGACAAGACAGGGGATTTTTTCCTACATCTGACTATAGAGCTTTTGGGGCTTTTTCTCCAAAAATTCTCATCTGTGAACTCTGGGCTAGATTTTACACTACAATCCAGAAATTTTGTTTATATTTCTGCCTTAAATTTACACACTCATATAACTCTAAGCCCCATAAACACGCCCACTCAATTCCAAACAGTACTTTATTAACAGAATAGTTACCTCAAGATACCTTCTCCAAGGTGAAACAGAATTGTTGCCTGTTTGCTATTTTCAGCAGTGAGCAGCTAAAAGGATTTGAGCTGTGCTTTATTCCCTGCAGTAAGATAACAGATATCCCTCTTGCACCGTGCTTTGGGCACAAACAGAAGCTACCAACAGTTCAGCAGTGTTTTCAAGTTGCTAAGCAAAAGCAGGCTAAGGAATGGCTGAACACCAGACACCCATCTGATAAACTTTAATCCTTCTGTGCAATTGTCAAAAATAACAGAGTGGGTTTGCAGGAGAATGGCAATACAATTCTTCTTTCCACGAAAGGAGAGATATTTAAATTCTTGCTGCTCAGTTGGCTTCCCAGTATCATATACTGCTGTAAAATTCCATTATCAATGAAGATGTCACAGCTTACCACATGCCCCCTCCCTCTGGCAACAAATCAGGTAACAAAGGCAATTAAGAGTTTCAGGATCCTGCCTTTTCTCAGCTATGCACATATCTTCTTCAGCTTAAGGTAGAACAATTGCAGGAAATGGTGGAATTAGAACTTCTTTTTTTTTTTCCCCTAGAAGGGGACTTTGAAACTTAGAAAAGAAACACCTATCAGTGCTCTACTTACACAACCATGAATTGGAGGAAACTGGTTGCATCAAGTGGATTTAAGCTGACTGACATGACAGAGAACTAGATTGTCACTTCCTAAAACGGATGGGCAAATACCCTCCCCGGATGCACCTTCCTCTAACATTTCCTGTGCTTTTCCCTATTAACCCACTCGTGGTATTCCACAGGAACTGTACTATGTGAGCATGAAAACAGGCACCCAAAAATCCTCCAAACACATTCAGATAAGAGCTGTTGCATGGAAATGGTATAAATACAGGAAAGGAGATATATAAGACACCCATTATGGAAATCAACGGAACTCCTAACAAGCTCACTGCCTGAAGATACAAAACTATTACTGAATGCCCCAGTATGGGGCTAAATTCTTTAGAGTTAGCACAAACCCTCAACTTCACAAGTTATTTATAATAGAAAGGTCATTAAGTGCTAAAAACACAAGGATCAAATGCTAAATTTTATTACAAGCCATTACTTCCTATGGAAAAGCAATTATTAACAAGATCCTAAGGCACAGTTGAAACCTTGACAAGAAAACACTCAGCTAAGGAGTAGTGACTGAAGGGCAAGGCATTGCCTGGGGATTAATGACTGTCTGGTGGGAGCTGATGGCACCTGGCTCAGCTTCAGCTGATCCCAGCTGATCTCTGAGTCCCAGGAAATGTCTTGAAACTCAATCATTATTCCTGTTGTAATATGACAACTAAATATGAACACGCATGCACACACACTACAGTGTTCTAACGTGGGGCTTGCAGTTTCCTCTGGTATTCTCCAGGACATTGCTGCAGAATTAGAGCTCTGTAAATTAGCCAGCTTGAATCATTTCTCAACATGCCATTCATCTTATAATAGATTACACATGGTATTGCCACTTGTCAGGCTGCAGCACAGACATTTTGCATCTATTTCTACATGTCTTCCTGTTTTAAACGTCTGCTCACAGAAATAAAATCTCTGGTCAAAACTAGATTTCCTCCTTTAATCACATTCAGCCAGACATACCAGTTCTGAATTTAGCCTGGAAGTTTAGCTGAGTTTGCTTTACCTCTTAAATCGTTGTTTCCAACATATGTAATCTGCTCTCTTTCTAAAGTTACACTGGTCTAGAACAATATTCTATGCTCCCAATATTAATATTTCACCTTTATAAACTACAGAGTCTGACACTGCAATGCACAAATCCTATTATGCCCACAATAAACAACAGAGTACTTTGTATATCCTAAATGTGACTTCAACACTCCCTGATTTAAGGCACAATGACCTAATCCAAATCAAGGAGGAATAAAATTGATAGTTTTGTTCAGTTGTCCCAGGCTCAGCACGATGCTGATTGACTTTTTTCTACTAGAAACAAAAACAGATATTCAAGATGGAATAGCAGACTTTCACCTCATCAATGAGCATTAGGCAGTCTGCAGCAACACTTCTCCAAAGCTTTCATATAGCCAGGCTGTGCTCAACCAGAAGGACTAATAGGTATTTATATGCTGCAGGCATTTAACAAGTGAGCACAGCTTAGTTACCAAGCATTAATAAATAAATGATAGCAAAAATAATTAGGCATTAGCATACTTGGCATATTTATCAATAAAGTCACTTTGCATTTTAGAGTACTTTTGCATTCCAGTCTCCAGATGCACTCTCATACCCAGAGAAAATCTCATTTTCCTGCTCATAATGAAGAATTTGAGGCAGAAGTTAAGTCTCTGTTTGAGGCAGAAGTTAAGTCTCAAACAAGGCCACACATTAAGGACTGGGAACAGAGGTCAACAATTATGATTTTCAGTCCCCTTAAGTACACAGCTCCTGGAGAGCAGCTCATTCCACAGGAATTCTCACAACAGCGACCAGCCAGAAACCGCCTTGAAAATGAGGCTCACAATCTACTGGTTCATTATTAATGTGTGACCAACATGGAATAGTAAAACAACCACAAAATGAAGATATTTTTGTGAGTTCATGGTTATGTTCCATGACAAGTGTTGCTCCCACACAGCTAAATATACCAAAAATCCAATTGCTTTTTCTTCTCCCTAATTTTCCCATTACATTAAACGCTCATGAAAGGACCTTACTGAGGGCTTCCTTATATTCCTATTTCTGCATTGGGAAGGCAGCAGCTACACAAACACTTCTAAATGGGCAGCACATTGCTCTCCCAGTCTGTAGCAATGGTAGGGCACCTGTGGAATATGGCTACAGCCACACAGTCCTGCTCAGAGCTCAGCCTTCCCTTCCTCCAGTGGCTTGGGTGGAGTTTTCCCCCTCTTGGCTAGAGCTTAATAGCCAAGCATAGTGTAACTCTCCCACCAGGTGTGGCCCAGAATGCTGAAAAAACATCTGCAGACAAGATTTGTCTCCTTCTTATGCCATGAGCAATGAAGTGAAATGTTGCCTTTTTGCTCTCTGAGGAGAGCTCTGGGACTAATTCAATTGCAGATTTTTCCTTTTTCTCCTGCCTAACACAGACCCTGTTCTAATCTAATGACTAATACTTGGGCCAGAAAGGGAACAAGTTTATCCCAGCAGGAACAAAACCTCAGGATGAAATGAAGGAGCTATTTTGTACAATGCTATGCAACTAAGGAGTCAATTGAAAAAAAAAATCATGTTAGCATTGGTTACTTCATACACAGTAGTCCTGTTTTGTTCCTGTCTTACCATATTTTATGATTTTCGTATGTGCAAAGAGCATCTGAAGGGAAATTCCATATGAATATTTGTTGCCAAACTTCTTATCTGCTAGTATCTCATAAACTATAAACTACAGAAATCCTATAACACGCTGTGCTTCAAAGAAAAGTCAAGAAAATTATTAAATGAAATGAGAAAACAAAAAAGGTGAAAACTGGAGGATATGAGAAACAAAATCATGTGGCGTTGCACCGTTTGTCTCTTCTTCACAGCCAAGCAATCAAACCCAACTGGGGATATTGGGTCCAGATTTGATGTCTCTCAGTGGTAAATCCAAACCAGATCCAAACCAAAAAGCAACAAAGGATGACAGAGCACTGTGGTTGCTGATGGATTTTTTCATGGTGTTGCCCCACCCTCTCAGTTTTCAGAGACAGAAGTGAGACTGTTTTGCTGCCAGAAGCAGCAGCTGCCAATCCAACATGCACAATGAAATGCAATTTACAGAGAAGAGGATGGCTGTTACCTGTAGTATGCTGAAATATCAGATACTACAAAAGCAGAGAGAGAATGCAGACTAAGTGGTTAAGGATGCTCAGAGCTGTCTGGGAAAAGATCTGGGTGTTACTAGAATACATTTGTTTTCTGCTTCAGAAGAAAGTCTTTCCACAATCACAACTATCTATTGATTCTTGGAATAAAGTTTTCAATACTACAGCCCTATGCTCTCTGCAAACACTAGAACTATATATCCAAATATTCTGGCTAAAAGGAGCCACTAAACTGCTATCAAGAGAGCAGTTTTTCCAGAAATTTCAGCAGACACAGACATCTACCACCTGGATGGCAAATACATGTCAACTATCAGCATGAAAATCTCTGAAACTAATGAAAGTAACTGTGTAAACACTAACATCCAAGAAATTTCTGAGTTTCCAGGATTTCTATTTAAGGATTTATTGAGTACTCTATAGCCTTCCCAATTACCCAGAAAAAAACAATAAAGAACAAAGTAGGTTTCTCTCTTGTGTGCTTTTTACATTGTTACCACATCCTTTGGCATTTATGAACAACAGTGTAATGCTCCAGTTTGTTCTCATATAGCCCCTCCAAAGCACTAGGTATCACACATTTTTAGTCAGATAAATCTCACTTCAGAGTTCAGTGATTCAAGTTAATCATCCACTGAAGGAGATGGTTAATCCATTTTATGGGGGGTGCAAGCAGCTGTTGAACGAAGCCTCCAATAACCACCTTTTATGAAGGGATATAAATAAACAGAGTGGCTTCTATTTATAAGCTTCTAGTTCTGAGCCAATGTTCCTTTCAATTCTGCTGCCAGGCTCAGAAAGGAGAAGCAAGAATTGAACTGACAAGAGACAAAAGTTGACCTTCAGCAGTTGGGGGAAGTTGGGATGCAGGTCTGAATTTGAATGCCAGAGCTTTGGGGATTGTTTTTATCTGATTCATATCTTGAGATCACTTCTCAGAATAACCAAGACCTTCAGGTAACAAGCCCTAACAGAGTTATGGAATTTTGAATACTAACAGAGATCTCTGAATACCCACCCACATTTATGCCAAAGGATGGCAACCAGGTGATGATTCTGTGAGTATATATGAAGTTCTTTTCTGAAATCCAGTGTTAAGAAAATACTTCTCCATGCAACTGCACTGATTTCAGTGAAAACTGGGGTATTAAGTCAAAACAGAAACCATCAGAATCAGATCTACAACTGATTTCTTGACACTGCATATTTTGAAAAATATTTTTAGAAAAGTATTCCTTTTTCTGATGAGTCCATTCTTCATGTGAGGGACATCAAGGGGAAAAAAAACAAACCCCCCAAACCACAAATGATACATCAACTACAGTCACAGACTAAGAAAATCATTATGTTCTAAAGAAACATCTATATTTACTTACAATTTACTATTCTCCATGTGAGATATGTTATAAACTCCAGGCTGTGTACCTTTGCTAAAGAAACAGAGGACAGATAAAGTATACAAGTCATGGATTGTAAAATGACTATAAAAAAGGCAGCCTGGACTAGACAGGAGGGAAAAAATGACACCCTGTCTATCATTAAAATATTTGTGCAAAAACAGCAGGCTGTATGACTTTTTTAAATTCTGTGAAAAACTATGAACTAAGCTCTAATGAGAAGCAGATAACCTGACTCTTTATCTCAAGCCTGAAAGTCTGAAGAAACAGACTCTCTTGATACTTTCCTCTATTTATTATGAACTGCAGTGTTCTGAACAGCTGATGTTTTTTGAATCCAAAAGGCAGACACGTCAGCAGATGAACTGCAGTACACCCAGTTATGTCAGTATTTTGCATGGCCTTTATCACTGGGCGTGAGCAGTAACTTCCAGGCGTGTGAAACTCAGAATCAGATGCAGTTCTCAGACAATCATAGTAACAAAAATTCTTCATGCTTAAAAAGTAATTTATACATGGGAAATATTATTGCCTTGTTGTTGTTGTGGTTTTGTTTTTTATTTTTGTTTTAATACTCTGTATAAAATCAACCATCTTTGCAAAAGAATTGTTTTGATGCTCCCTTGCTAAAACCAGAATTGTTTTACCATGTTGCTCATTGTACGTTCAGGGAAATTTTGCGTAATGAAGTTCCTTTGGTTTTCCTTTGAAATATTGCAATCCAATGAAAAAAATATTTTCAAATTTATATACTTCTGTGCTTATTCATGCTTTTACTAGAAATAAGAATTATAAATTTTTCATAACAGATAGCCATGTTTCAAGATTATTATTCCATTTTTCAGAAAATAAGTATCCAAGTTAGAAGATTTATATGTTTAAGTAGGAATAGGCTCTGTAATATGCACACAACTCCTCTAGGCTGTCCTTGTGCAACCTTAGATATTCTCAAGGATTTGAATTACAATCTGTGTCAATGATTCCCAGATTTCTTTCCTTCTCATTCACTTCCCTTTTGTTCACACTTGTAATTCAAACTGCTTCTACAGAATCTTCTCCAGATGTCCTCTTGCCAAATGAAAATCAATGTGTCAAAACCATCTCTTCTCTCCTCCCAGCTCCTTCCCTCCTGTTTTGCTGTAACTGTCAACAATTCCACCATCCCCCTATCCCACAAGCCTTTTAATACTGGTATCATTTACAGCTCTTCTCCACTTGCAAAGCTCCACACATCCAAGCACATGTTTAATGTTAACTCTACTGCCTGCCCTAAAATCTCTCTGCAGCAAAGCTTCAAAATAGACATCAAATAAACATCAAGTGCCACAGGCTGTCTGAAGGAAACCAGGATTTACCAGCTACAGAAAGCATTACCTAAATCTCATAGATGAGAAAATGAAAATCCAGCCAAAACACGCTGTATTTGCTTGTTCATATCAATTATTAATCTTCTGGTTTTCTACACACAGGTACAGAAAAATGGGAATGATACCTAATGCAAAATAATCATTAGCAAGACAACAAGAATTTAGGCACTTACTAAAAAAGAAAATGCCATCTGTCTTAAGCAAGCCTGCCTCCTGTGAAAGTCTTAACACAATATCTTACACAACTCCTATTTCAAAGTTTGAAGACAGTTATGTCTTTATAACAGAACATGTGACTAAACTAGCCCCCATCACTGGACTTTTCTTGGCACATGGGCACAAGCCCTTTGATTAAAACCTTTAGGTTTAACCTTAGAACATAAATAAGAGAAAAGCCTGTCTTTCAGATGTGATTTCCAAGGTCATTTTATCTTTTGAGTGAGAGAAAAAAAAAAACCCTCAACAGAAACTTAATTGTATTTTTACTCCATTTTAGAATGCCTGAACTTCATTTCAGTGGCATCTTCTTGAAGTGGCATCTTCTTCAAATATTCTCTTAAGCAAGAATAAAATGCACTTGTACATAGTAGTAAAGAAAAAAATTACACTGTATGCAGCATGAAAGAGATTTAATCTTTTTTGTTTCCTCTGGTCCATATTAATTCAACATAAACATGTGAAAGACACTTCCCTCTGTTGAGGCAATAAAGGGATCCATTGTGATCTTTATGATTTCAGAAATTCTCCAAAACAAGAAAGTATATTGTATATTGTGCATTATGAAATGTTAAATCTGAAAGAGCCTATCCTAGTTTTCACAGATAAGCAACATTTTCAAATACAAGTGACAATCTCCTATGTATATTTTCAATTTTAGAAAACCCTATTTCCTCAAGCATCTTATGCAAATTGCCTGAAATAAGATGACCAAGCCTTAACACTTAGTAATATTTTCACTTTTTACAGTTAGAATTTGCTCTCATCTTCTAATCTGGCTACTGCAATTTTGCATGCAGCACTGCACTTCAGAACCACAGCATGAAACGGAGAGCGGTTTTATGAAATTAACAAACAAAAAGTGTCAAGAAATTCAAATCCACTCTTCAGGAAACTGATAAAGAAAGCAAACAAACACACACACCCCCCCAGACAGTGACAACTCATTTTATTTCAGGTAAGCACCATCAAGCTTGTCCCAAATTTCTTAGTTATTTTTATATAAAACTGTGTGTTATTCACTGACTGTCAAGAAAGCTGAAATATGTTATAGATACGTAAAACTTATCTAGTATCAATGGGAAAAATCTTGCCTAATCTCAGTATTTCTCAACCATTAAGCAATATAATTCCCTCAGCACAGATTACAAAAAAAAAAAAAATCCATGAAAATATTTTCAACTTACAGGATATGATCACTTCTGAGTGGTGCACTTGACTGATGATTTTTGACTGAGAAAATAGTTTCCAGAAGGAGATGATTCATGTAAACCCAAAATTTCATGGAATATAGCACAAGGGTTTTTTTAGGGGGGGAAGAAATACATTCTCAAGAGATTAAGCGTTGTTTTCACTGCCTTTGAACTTATCATTTCCCTAGTTAAAGGATGTTTTCATTGTCTGCTGCTCACATCTTTATAAGGACCATCTGAGATGTCATTTTGCAGGCTATCTTCCCCTCCGTGACTCAGTGAGTTCTGTCTGACAGTTCAGCTCATAAATAGGGCAAACAAGAACAGAGCCATATGGGAATATAAGTACAACTAATTACTGACTTGTTTTAGTTTCAGCCAAACCTGGATTTCATCCTAGTATTTTCCTCACATAAGCCATCATGTCACATGTTACAGCAAAGTAAGGAACATTTATTTTCTAAACATTAAAAGGGCCTAATAACGACTTAGCTGTCCAATTCCCCAGTTTTTACTGCTGGCATTTACACCCACATTTCCTACCAGGGAGCTCAAGCATGATAATTTGTGGCATGAAGAGGTGGGGCCAGAGCCAGTCCCAGTCCCAGCCTGCACACAGGCTCCATTTTTTTGGAAACAGGCAGCGGTTCAGAAGACACTGCACTCACTCCATGTCAGCACAGTGACGAGCACAGGTCAGAAATTGATCTCTGCTCAACTAAGAGCCTTCCTTCAGGCACAATTGCTCAGGCAGCAGTTCCACACACAGATCTTGCAGCAGAGCAGACGTAAGGGACAGCACACTAAGTCACCCTGGCGAGATGATGGGCTGGAAAACCACAACAGCAGGCACCAAGAGCAAAGCCCTCGCTAATACAGTTTTAAAAACCCTTTGCATGCTGTTTGCTGGTCAGTCTTGAAGACTCAAAAGCTACTATTTATTTAGGGTGGTGAAGTCGGCTTTCTGCTGCTTCCCTGTTGGCTTTGGGGCTCTTTTTGAAGACAGCTCTTTGTTTTGCTTTCCTTGCAGGTGGTTGGTACAGAAGTTAAACAAAAGCTTTCTAGAATCCTCCTACCCCATTTAAAGACCATTCAAAGAAAATCCAAAGACACAACTGTGAAGGATATGAAGGCAGTGCACTGAAAAAACCCAAAACCTCTTTAGACAAACTAAGGAGAGTACAAACTAAGAGTACTAGAGAGAAAAACACAATTTGCAAATTTAAAAATTTCCATAAAGACATAACAAAATGAAGAATCACATGGAGTAATTATTCTTTTACTACTTTGCTCCACTGTGAAGATAATGTTTATATCTAAGTGAAGCTTACTTGTGCCTGGTTTTGGTTTTTGAATTTTGGTTTCTTCTGCAGGACATTCATATGCTGACAAAGTTTTAGAGCCTTACATTTTCCAATTTAAATAATGGTCTTATCATACAAATGCATTTTAATTTGCTGTATTTTTAGGCTTTATATACTAACAACTCTCACAACCATTTCAAAGTTTCTTTAACTGAGGCACAGAGCCTGTACTGGGGGAGTACAATGGCTAGACAAGCTGCAAACACGTATTCTCCTAAATTTCAAAGTCGTGTTCTTTTATTCAAAATCTTTTCAGTGTCAGCACAAAGAAACAGCCCAGCTTTCTCAACTTCGATCATCTGGACAAGCTCATGATTTCACTCAGCACAATAGCATCCACATTAATAAAAAAAAATACAAATCCCTTCAAATCAAGTGCATTACAAAATCAAGGAAGAGAATAGCATTTGTGTAGAAACAAACAACTGAACACAATACTTGGCTTTTTTTCCCTTGCTAGATTTGCTGAAAAGGTAGAAGCCAAAATTATTTTCTTGTTGTTGTTTGTTGTTGTTGGGTTTGTTCTAATTTAATGCCAATATCTAGAAAAAACATCTGGTTATTCTACACAATATTAAAACTAAAATTGCCAGAGAACAGAACATCTTTCATAAAGAGTACTGAATGTACCTCTCAACTTTCTCAGGTTTTATTTTCAAAGTTATTTGGGCTGTTTGCTGCTTTCTTTAATGTCTTTACATAGAGAAGAAATTCTTGTACAGGAATCAGTCTTGGATCCAAATCACTTACTCTTACCATCCACTCACTAACACTAAAGCCTCATTTTTTTTGAGGGACATAATTGCTGTTAATTTACCCAGACTGTAGAGAATCACTTAAATATCTAGGCTTTGAGAAACACTGAGATCTGAAAGGTGTTTTGAAGCATGTTTTCTTGGTGGTATTGGTTAATTCATATGCCATGGCAAAAGAAGAACAAAAGAAAAAGAAAAAAACCCAAACCAACCAGAATTCTCCATCCTGGATTTTCGTACAGGATGCAGCCATCATCAGGATCAGTCTAGTTTTTAAACAGCAGTTGAATTCTTCTGGATCATCCTGTAAGATTTTTGTGTAACTCAATGCTTACACTATTTTGTTATGAATTGTGACAAATAACTGGTGACTTAATCTCAATTAGATTGCAAAGTAAAGCTCAAAATTCCATATGCATGAAAAAAAAATCACATACAGGAATATATTTCCTTTTCATTATGTCAACATTGATTACAGATTGCAGCTGCTAAAACATGGAAATTGCAGCACAATTTTCAGGATTAGTATCAGACCAAAAAAAAAAGGAGGGAAGATATCTAGAAATCACAGTTATTTTAGCCATTTTTTCTAAAATACTCTGGGGTTTACTATGTTAAACAACTTTTATTAATATTTTATTATTTTTCCTCTTTTTTCCTTACATTTAGCTCTCCAACAGAATGAATTTTAAAAAAAAGAACATTAGCTTTAATAACTTTATTGTAGGTTCCTTTGAATGCCTGAGAACAAGTAGTTTAATTTAAGACACTCATTCCCCAGCTGGTACCCATCATTAAAATACTACTGATTGCACTGGAGCAATGCCATTGACATCTAACAAGTCCTTGAACCAGGAAAATTTATAACAAATGAGAAAGCTACCAGATTAACAAGCACAGTAGGTCAGTGAAGTATTGAAGAAAATCTGTACAAACGGTCATGCTATATTTATTTACAATTTGGCAAAAAGTCCTGAGAACTTAGAAAAATCTGACAGCCTGTGCTGAGGGACAAGTTGCCCTTAGAAGTAAAAGCACTATATTTTATAAGAAGTTCTGCAGTGTTACAAGGGCAGCAAAAGCTTTTTGTCCTGGTAAGCTGTTGCTCCAATGCAGCATCTGCTGCAAACATGCAAAAAATCAGATGAATATGGAACAACAGCAAGGCAGCCCATCACACACACAAAGCAGAAAACAAGATAATTCAGTAGCTACTATGTCAGCAGTGTCTACACACCACATGACTGCTTCTGAAGATTAATCCCTCTTGGCACAATTCATAAATAAAATAACTCTCCTCTCTCTTGCTTGAAGTTGTAGCAAAGTACAAGTTCAATTTATGGTAATAATCCTTTCATCTTACAACCTAACACTGTGTGTCCAGATGTAAATACAAAAGCAAATGCTTAAGGAGTTTCAGTCTGTTTGCCAGTAGGACTTGTAGCTAAGGGGGTTTCACATTTGCCCAATACTAGTTTTTCCTAATAGCTCCACATTTTTAAGAATTTGATTCTAAAACAACAAGCTAATAAATCAGGAAACAGATAATTTGTATTTATGTGCCTACATAGAAATGCTAGCAAATAGGAAGGAGCAGAGAATAAATTAAACTTGGGTGTGATCCTAGAATAGCACTTCAGCTGAAATAGCAAGAGGACAAGGGAAAGGCATCACTGTCCTTGGCTGCCAGCTCTCTGGGTCTGGCAGGGTATGACAGTGGTCTCAGCTCACACTGACAGTCAGCATGACTGCTCCACTCAATGGCCAAACCTCTTTCAGCATTGATAGGTTAACTCTTCATCTCTTACCATACCTGGAGACCTCTGATGTTGTATATAATACCCATGTGAAGTGACTAATTATAAACCACAGTTTAATGTGATTCAACAAAAGTATCTAAATGAAAAAGGTTTCATGAAAGGTACTTCCATGAAACGTTCTCTCCCCTTATTCATTAGTGTACATCACTGCAAATATTTTATGTTACTGATGCTTGTTCCAAATGTGACAGGAAATTTTATTTGCTGTACTGTGCCATAACTGTCATCACTTAATTAATTAATTCTAATGGAAAGGGGGAAAAAAACCCCTCTAAATATATCCTCCTTATCCCACCTTAGTCAGAAATAGTTCCAGGAATGCATGCATTAAACACTTCAAGTATTACCTCTTCAGGGATTTTGCTTCTTGGTTTATGCCCATATGCTCCCTCTTTTGACAAACATCACAAACAAATCTTAGCTGTACTGACTAAACAGCAAGCACATAAACAATTAAATTGTGGCTCTACAAGCGGATACACAAAGATAAATCTGCAATTTGCACAGGTCTTGCTTTACGTTGTTAAGTTTTTTAAGAAATAAAGCAGCCACAGGCCTGGAGTTGTCTTTTACAGTTTTTCCCTAAAGCATAAAACATACAGACTAAAGGCCAATTCTCAGGACAGAAAAGGGTCAGGAGCATACACAACTGAGTGGGCAGGAGAAGGCATTTTTCTCTTCTTGATCAATGACCTGGAGAAGGGAGAGTTTCCCAGTCCGTGGATATCACCATACTCTTTCATGCAGCCAAATGCCATGCCCTGCCAAGCAGCTCAAATCGCCAAACTCTGAACAGGGGAAAACACAGCACAAAATCTTCCTTGTAAATAAGGGGAATAGAAGACACTGCAGGGAAGGGAGTGCAAAACACGGATGGGGTGGAGGCAGAGACAATCTAAACCATGCCATGATGACACTGAAATTGGGACTGGCAGTTACAGCTTAAGGAAAAGGACACTGGAACCATCACTGGTTCTTCTGTGAAATCAGTGACTCAGACAGTGACAGCCAAAAAAGCTAACAGATCATCAGATGTCATTCAGGAAGGGTATGAAAAACAAGTTCTTCATTTTGTGACTATAAAAATCTTGCTATATCCACATCCTGAGTGTATGTCTGGTCATCTTGGAGAACAAGAACTAAGAAAAGGGTGCAATAACCTTAGAAGAGGCCCATGAAAGGCAACTGCAAATACCAAGTGGATGCAATAACTGCCGTATAAGGACAGACCTAACAGCCTGGGAAAATTTAGGGGGGAAAAGGAAGACTGGAAGGGTACAAATATAATCAAGGTTTGGAGAAACCTTCAACCAATTTATGATGTGCAACCCAGAAACAGAGATAGGACAGAGTTGTACTCTCCAAGATGCCAAAACACAGTTCTGAATGCTGAGGAAGGATGGAGGGCATTCTGTCATAGGAAAAAAAGAAAAAAGGTTGGGGAATTTCAAACAATTTAATTGATTTTGAGTTAAAAACAGTTCATTTTGCTTTGCTGCTCCTCAGTTCTTAATCCACTTCTTTGGTGTTCCTCCACTGACTTGCCACTGTCACTTTGCATGTGGCACCTTCTCCTATGTTTTCTCTGAAGTCCTGTTCAGAGAGATTTTCATTCCTGCCCTGCTCAGACGCCCCCTCTAGACCTAGAATCTCTCCTGTTTCTCCTCCTTTCCTTGACATCTGTGGTTCTCTACTCCTCCTGCCCAGCTGTGCTTCTTGTTTCTCCTTTGCCCCTGCTCAGGAGTCCCTCCTGCCCTGGCATTCTCTCTTGCATCTCATGGTTCTCTTGCCAAGGGGGAAGTGTCTGGCACAGACAGCCCCTGACCCACACACAGAGAGATCTCCCTGCAGTGTCCCTGCTACCAAACTCCTGTACAAGACACAGGAATTATCCCATCTGTGTTCATTCTCAGTGGACACTGCTGTGTCCTGTGAGAATCCAGTCCACTCCCTCTCCTCAACACTGTTGGAGGCACCCAAGGCTTTACACAGTAATTTTTTGGGTTTGACTATACTGTCAGCCATGAAATTTGTCAAGGCTCCTTTAAATCAAAACCATGGCCTGAGGCAAATATGAATATATTTGTTCAGAGCTTTGATGACATCTTGATTTCACATATGAAGTTTCTGCAAAATCCATTTATCGACATTTGCCTTACCTAAGTGTGCATGCTGACCCCACAAGAATTTTAAATGGCTGGGGAAATTAGCATTTTAAAAATCCAAAAGAAATGGTTATCCATTAAAACAGAATTGTAATATTCTTTCTTACCAAGTTTTGAACATCTTTATTAGTATTCTCTAGAAGGATTTGTCAGCTGCCAGCCTTGTAATAGCATTTGAATTTCCACCAGCACACAACCTCCATTTGCACTCAAATGAAATAAAAATATATTTGTAAAGTAGCGTAGCTAAAACCATCTTATTTTTCTACCTTTTAAAACAGTTTAACAAAATAACTTGCTTCAGTGTCTATTTTAACGATTTACCAAAGCACTCATAATAGAAGTTCCCATAGCCATAAATTTCCTTAAGATACTATTGAAATAATTTTCTCATCTAAAAGAAAACTTGCAGCTGTTGTGTTTTGAAAAATTTTGGCAGGGATGTATTTGTATGTTGTGAATGATGTCACCATCTTGTGACAAGCTACAGAATGCTTTTGGCTGGGTCAGATTTTGTCTATGCCACAATTATCTACATTTATTTTAAACTCTTAATTGAAATATGTCTTTGAAACGAATGTGCATGCAGACACACAGCAATGAGAAGCAATCCCTTTTGCTTGCTGCATTTGAGTAATTAATTCATGATACCAAACAATACCATATGTTTCTTCTCAATAGAAGCATTTAATTAGCACATGGGATCAGACAGATTTACATGGAAGCTGGGTTTTCATCTTCACCTCCTGAGAAATATTTTCCCAGCACACATTGTGTCTCAAATAATTGTTTTCTGCAAGGAGAATTTTGTTCTAAACAGGGCTGATCCGCTGTATCGGTTTTAGCATTCAGCAAAGACATTTGCATAAGGTCTCAAATAGGACAGGAAAAACCACCATAAAAGCAGGGGCTGTGTGAGAAGCTCAGGGGAAAAAAGACCATGCAGCTGTCAGGCATCCCTCCAAAAGGGCTGGGCATGAGGAAGGAGAAGTGAAGCACAGAGGAGGGGAGGCTGAAGATTGACCAGGCTGCCACCTCTGCAGAATTGAATTTTGCCATCTCCAGGCCTGAGGACTAAATAAGTTAATTCAATTTGTTTAATGAGCTGGAAAGCTTCTAACAAACCCTGCTTTTAAATGTCTGGTCAGGAATACTGAAATCTCCCCAAAGCATTAACTCTACTGCTTGCAGAGAAGAGGAAATGTTCCCTAGGGATAACAATTAAGGGTGGCAAGGGACAGAAAATGACAGAGTCCTGCAGGAACCTTAGCAAGGCAAAGTGTTTTTCATGGGAGTACCCAGGGTTTCAGAAATGTTAATTACCTTTCCCGTCTCCAGACACACTCTGCCCTATTTGGGAGCCATCCAGGTAGGAGGCCGGAAAACAAGTTTCCATTTACAAGGGTGTTTACGGATTTTTTTCCCAAAGTTTTGATTTATTTTCTTGAAGAAGTAGACGAGGATTCTGCCCTCAGACTATTTTCCCCTTAAAAGATAACCAGGAAGGAAAAACATAAATCAATCTGATGTTGTTATATACAAGGAATCCCTTGGTATTTTTCTCAGTTTGTTTCTGCCCAAAAAAATTCTAATCCTTTTTCCCTCAAAAGACATTTATAGTGGCTTTAAAACTCACTGAAGGTATATACTAATCTTGGACTTTGAATAGAAGCCTTGCTTCAATTCTATTCCAACTATTGTATGAATCTTGACAAATACAATTTTTGAAAGCATATAGAGTAAATATTACACAGAATTGTAATAAAATGTTTTGATGTTTTGTATCATTTTTTTTTCTTTCCTGAAGTGAGGGACATTTAAGCAGCATATTTGACTCTCAGGAACTTCAGCAAATTACCGTTCCAAACAGAATATTTGATTTCCATCTGCTAGATTATGTTCCTCTCTGCACATTATCTGTTGTCTTCTAAAACAACAAATATTCTTGAAGAATTTATTTTCAAATATATTCAACTATCCAAGTTCCAGTTTTATTTGTACTCTTTCAACTTGGACTCTTTCAACTTGGCACAGCAATAGGGAAAAAAGCAGACTCCACTATATAATTCAAAATTAATTATCCATACAAAAGAAAAGTGATAATACAGAACATACTTCATATTCCAACAAACACTCAATGTCCTTGAAACTCTTTTCCAAGAGAGTTAAAGCTATTGGTATGGGTTTGAGCAGTGCAGACTGACTAAAATAAAGCTGAAATACCTCTTTTCCCATCCCTAAAGAAACAAAGCAAGTTCTGCCCTGTAAACCAGCAGGTGCACTTCTGGCAACCAAATTCCATATTCCCAAATACTTTGGGTTTCTCCAGTGAAGAAGCACCTCAAGTGAAAGAAAAAAAAAATGGAACCGGCTTTCTCCTCTCGTTTTATTTTAAAAATATAGTATTTCTGATAATAACACATTTGATGAGATGGAGAAAGAAAACAAAATCCAAGTCCCATGGTTCTTAATAAAGAACCTCAAATGTAGTATTTCTAGGATGTCAGGATTATGGAAATACCAGCCTAGCTAAATATTTACAGGTGATCAATAAGGCAGAACATCATTTCTTTGTACATTACAAGTCAATTCTGTGGTTCTGCAAGTGTGCAAACCATTCAAAGCTGCCTGCTCTTCCTTTTCAACAATACTAAGGTCTCCCAAAACACTTTAAAAGAGTAGCTCTCAAGTCTTTCAAGCAGCATATAGGATCTTTTCCATCAATCAATTCTCATTTTCTGTGGCATGACTTTCCTGGTAACACACTACATCCAGGAGCTGGAACCCAGCAGGAATTACAACAGGACACTGCCCAGTGCTTTTCAGCAAACAGGAACTGGGCCACCTTGGTAAAGTGGTCTCCTGGTTGCTGATACAGCCTAAACTCCAAGGGGAATAACAACAACAGGGCATTAAAAATGCTGCATGAGTAGACCTTCTGTTAGGCATTTAACCGAGAAAATGAGTAACTGATCATCTCTGCTGAAAGGACAAGTTGAAAATGCTCTATTTTTATTAAACTCTGCCTGGGATAACAGCCCTGATAGAACCCACTGAAATGATACCAGCCCTTTTTTTCCTGGCCAGGTGCAAGAGAAACCATTCTGCTTGCAGGCACAGAATGAGGCTGCCAACTTCTTACCTCTCTTCATGCTCTGATGTACCTGAATTACAAGAGAATTATTAACTGCTGTGGCAAGAGACAGGGAAGGAAAAAACTGCTTTAGAATTCTATATAAGTTATTTCAGTTGTGAATGCTATTACCATTAGTAACCACGATCATTAAAATTTTGCACACAGAACTGTATTTCTTTATTAATTAGCTAAGCAATTGCAATTGATGCTGTTCATGCCATTCTATTTTAAGATTTCAGATACAGAGATTTGATAAAGGAAATATAAAACCCTGCCCTATATACTAACTTTATTTGCTACATGCAATTTTTTCAAGTTTAATTACTCTTTATTTTCCCGTAACCTATGGACTAAAATCACTCCTCATTTCAGTAGTTTCTAACTTCTCTCTCATTTTGCCTGCCACAAGAACTATAAGTAATCAAAATTACTACATCAAGATATTCTTAAAAATAAAACCTTTTCTAGAAAACAGAGCTTTAGAAAATGAATACAAAATTCTAAACACCCAGAATATCTAGTTTTTTGAAAGTGAAAATACCATGAAAAAAAATTATTTAAAGTTTTTGCTTTTTGTATCTTCTTATTCGTTTTGCCTTTTCATTTTGCTTGATGCCAAGTAGCACTTTGAGACTTCACAGTTAAAAACATTAGTAGCTTTCAGTGCATTCCACCTTTTTTTTTCCTTTTGGGTTGATTCATTTTTCTGATGCCATGGGAAACCCAGAACTGTAGTACCAGGAATTTGTCCTTATTTCTTATTGTAATACAGAGAGAACAATGGCTAAATTTCTCAAACACTTAAACCACTTCAGAGTGCTCTGATCCCTTATTAAATGCAGTAATTAATCCCCCAGATATTTTGGCATAAGCAAATATTTTTAACTTCCAGCCCCTTGTGGGACATTTGACATTGACTTGGGGAAGGAAAGGGCACAGGTGGGGCAACTCGAATCACCAGGAAATCTTTGAAGGAAATCAATTCTCTATTGCATAAACACAGAAAAGCTGCTTTCTGATAAAACAACTTGGAAAGTTGAATTTTCTTCTCTCTTTCCACAGCAAAAGCAAGGGCTAGATGAAAGCCTAGGTGTGGTAATGTGGCCTGCTAGAGCTGCAGTGCTGTGACAGAAAAGCACGCTGCTCCTGAGAGCATCCCTGAACTGCACTGGGCTCGAACGCAGCTTTGCATTTAAAACACAGCAGAGATCTACTCTTGGCTGCAATAAAAATCATGGCATTTTCATCTGTCTGCTGTCCAACACACACTGCTGTGGCTCTTTGAAAACACAGAATAATAACTAAAATAAGAAGACATTATTTTGAGGGAAGATGTTTGAAAAAGCCAGCTGTATGTTGCACAAGTTGAAAATTTAGTGACCTTAGTTACTTCATTGATGCTCATATCTTCTGAAATGTGGGGGAAAAGAAAACAAACCCTAAAAATCACTTTTCTTCCCACATCTTTCACCTGGTTTTCTTTAAACTTGAATTCATTTTGAAATATTAAAAAAATAAATATGTTATTATCACGAATCTGTTATGTATCAGAACAATTACTGTCACATCTGTTAACATTTAGTTTTCCCCAACTCTTCATCCTGTCCCCCTAGATTATGGTTTCTTTGATATGAGGCTAATTGGTTATGATGGGTTTTCTTTTTGCAGGTGTTCTTATGATGCCCAACACCTTGATCCAATTTTCTTAGAGCAGGCAGCCTTTTGGTCATGAGGAAAATTCTGCTCATGATGATTACATGTGCAATGCACTAAATTGCTCCAGACAGCTTTGTTTGGAAATGCATCAAAAATCAGGTCTCACTTGGGAGAAATGCCAAGAAAAACTATCTCAGCTTTTTCACTAAAGTGACAGACATAAAATCCACAATGAGAATCAACAAATTTCTTGCAATAATGAAAATCACTAAGCGCTTAATCTCTCTATGCAGTTGATTTCCTCCATGTTTCCTATATCTCTAAATACATACCAGACTTTTCTGGCTTAAAAAACTCCCCCAAGCAAACCAAAATGCCCTACAAAATTACTCAAATTGGAAAATCAGTAAGAATTCACTGATTTCCCCTAGAATTTTAGCCCAAATAGACAATGATTCAGGTAAGCATTAAAGAATCACCAGCTATTTCAATATAAATATATATTTTGACACACAAGTAAAACTTTTGGTGGGTTTTGTTACTGATTTCCATGGGAACAAAGTATCCTGAAATAGGTATTATGATTAATTGGACTCATTGAGGGGAAGAACTTGTTCCATACTCACAAAAGAAGCAAGAACAATTATTAGCCAAGCCTAAACTGGAAATCTGTAAGAGAAGTCCAAATATCTCATAAGAATAATTAGGTTAAGCCAAATATAATTTATTCCAAAACAATCTCTTATGTTTGTGATGCCCACTGCTTCCAGTCTGAGCAAATAACTTGAACTACAGCTTGTAAAAGGTGCAGTGTCCATCACAGGCAAATACTGTGATGAGAAATTTTATTTAAAAATGGATCTTATTTTGAAATAAGGCAATTCTATAAGCATTTGTATGTTTTTCTCTCATGCAAAATTATTTTTAAATAGTATGGTTTTGTTATCAGGCTGAAGTTCATCATAAGAAGTCAAAAATATATTAATAATGACAAAAGAGAATTGGTTACAGGTCTTTTCCTACAAAATCTTATGAGGAAATACATTTTAATAAAATAATGCATAATTGATAACCATATGATGATCTTTTACTTTTTCTGGTCTAAGTCCTATATGTAATTCAACAAATGTTAGTCTAGAATCCATCCAGGTTAAACACAAGATTAACTTTGTGAATGTAATTAGGGCAGGGGAACTGGCTTGAAAGAAATGTCTCTAATTTCCCTCAGTTTTTCACCCTGTAATCATCCTCATTCAAACATCAGATGCTGCCAAATTTCACGAAATATTTATCATACAAATGGTGAACATCAGGAGGTTTTGTTAGGTTCTTTATGCTTTTGTTATATTTTTGTTACTTGGATGCAATAAACACAACTAAATTTTCATGGTTTTCCTATGGAAGCTGCCTGTTTGAATCCCATTATCTATGATTTTTAAACTTAGTTGAAATCAGCGCTGATTTTATATTTAACAAGTTCAGTCACCATTGTAGCACCAGAGTGGCTTTCTGAAGTTCATTACAGTTCATCCTCACAGCTGCCCAGCAAGGTCAGGGTACACCATCTTTATTTTTCAAGTGGCAAACTGACATCCTGAATAAACTGAATTTTTGGGAGGACTGGAATCCACCATAACTGCTCTGGCATTGTGCTGCCAAACTAGCAAAGGCAAACCTTTCTCATCCTGGGCAGTCTTCCACCTCCTGCCCTCCTCCAACGTGCTCCTTACACATTTCAGCCTTGATCACGAGGTGCTGACCATGTGCTTATTCTGCCATGCGCACCAAGATCTGTCACTCTACTACACCATTCTTCTCATCTTTAAGAGGTTTTTAATGAGTTTTAGGAGTTATTTTATGAGCTACAACAGGTATTGCTTAGCTCTAGTCATCTGTGCCTTTACTAAGCAAAGGCATAAAAAGCCTGACTATTACTTTTGTTTTTCTCTCTAGTTTGGGATTTTTTGAGTGAGAACTGTGATGCACTATGAGAAAGGCTCAAACTTCCAGTAATTCTAAAAGCAGGAAATACCAGTGAAAACCTGTTTCTCAGGGGACACCCAGCCTAAATACTTGGTTCTGAAAAATTCAGATAGTCAAAAAAGAATCTATTGCTGGGTGTTCAGCTATACTGGGATTTTTCAGCACATTCTGTACCATATATTTGATAGGTTATTGTCAGGTCCTGAAGTGATTTAGACAATCCCTTCAGAATGTAAATAAAATATACAATATCTACATTACACTGAGGCTTTTCTATCAAGTAGGACATTATTCTATTTACCTTGAACTTTGTGAACTACTGAACTACCACCTTAAGCAGTTCGGGCTTCAGATCCCAAGAACAACTTCTTGACTCTTATTTCTCTAATAGCAATTCTCCAGTTAAAAAAAAATTCATTTATTGCAGAAATGTAAAACAAAATTGCTCCTCTGGTATCCAAGAGTACTCTGTACTCCAGAGATGCCTTTTCCTACACGAGGCATTTCATTTTTCCACCAAACTCATCTAGTGTTTCTTAATTATCATCCACCCATTTTCTCATTATATTCTCTTTAATGGCTGAAGGAGACTTATGATAGAAACCTTAATTTTTAGTTGAACCTAGAAGCAGACATTCAGACTCTCCTGTGCAATAATGGAATTTCTAGATCCTTATGATATTCATAACTTCTGCAATAGCTCTAAAATTTTATTGCCTACTTCTGAACAGCAAATATATAAGTTGATTTTTCAGTGAAACACTGGTAATGTGACCAGAACTTATAAAATAATAGGAGATCAAAATGAGATGGTACTGATTTGATTTCTCTTTTCAGTGAAGCCATTTCAGGGTAATCTATCTTTATCTTGACACACCGGGAAGTCGGGCATCCTTCAGTTTTTACAACTCACTTAAACAGCAAAGGATTAACAATTAATATTATATACTTCAAACTGCAATCAGCCTCAACTCCTCACTCCAGAAATATTTCCTTTGACTGCAGAAAAATAATTCTGTGCATCAAAACCAGAAACCTGCAACACAATCATTATTAATTACTAGTTGCTTTCATGACTGAGAACATGTTTTTTATTGGCTATTCAAGACTGAACATGCACACAGATAAATCTCCTTCATTGCTCCCTTTCCACAAAAGAAAAAACAAATCCAAAACCAAACCAAACACCACCACAAAAAAAAAAAACCAAAAAAACAAAAACAACAACAAAAAACAAAAACCAACCACCACATAAAAAGCTTTGATTTCTTTCACTGTGCATTGTTGAAACAAAGAATGTGTGTTCCTCCACTGATTCAATGCAGAATTTATAGTCACACTGTACTTCAGAAGCACAAGGGTGAACAACACCTCTTTTTGAATGCATCCAAAGGAATGGCTAATACAAACACGTTCAAATGAAGAAATGCCTAAAACAGATATTTAGAATCTACTGAAATCATGTGCAGTTTGCTTTATACTATTCAGGTGGATTTCAGGAACTCCTGTTACAGCTTTGCACAGGAATTCTCTCCTAGGTAACATGTAACTTGCCTCTCTATCCTAAGTAATTTGGGCAACATCTTTTTTATCAGACACAGGATGCACTTTATACATCACATATATATATATATATATATATATATATATATGTGATTTATATATAGCTTATATCCCAGGATAGAAATTCCACAGGATTTACTTTTTTGACCAATATTTAACATTTATATAATTCCATCAATTCCACCTTTGAAGCCTTACCTTTAAAATCTAGCATTTCTTTCAAATCAATTAGTCCCTTAACATCAACTTCTTATTAACCCATCATGAATAAATAATTCATATTTAGTATTTCAGTAATTCACAAGGATCTGCATGAGCAATAAAAAGCTGTTGTCTTGACTCAGAGAGGGCAGTGTGTCATGGCCATGAGTACTTGACCTATCTACTCCCAACAGGGGCAGCTAAAAGCTAGATGGGAACAATTTTTTTTGGTTTTTTTTCAATTTAAAATCAAATTTGGCCCACTCACAGTGGACAGTTATGAAGCAGATGGTCAATGAAAAAGCATGAATAAAGAAACAATTTTCTAATATTGAACCTAGAATCATCTGCTTTGTTTTCTGTGTGCCAAAAGAGTGCCAGAGTAGACATTACCTATCAATGCTCAAGACAAGCTCTTGATGCTAACAAAAAGCCACTTATTCTCAAGATCTGATTAATTACCAGTCATTACCATCATTTCCATGTTTCCATGGATGTTCTGCCATCAGCAGTCTTTTCCTCTGCATGCTGTTTATTCCCCATGGCACTGCAGCCCCTTTGTGGCATTCAAGAGAAGCTCCCACTGATATTCACAAAGATCCCCCCACTAAGTCAGCTCCTCAGCCATTAGTGCAGTTTCTTGAGATTACTCCAGCTGAGGCACTGTTTGCTTTAATATGGCTTGTACTGCTTTTCAGAAAAACAATATGTGAAAAATAGTTCTATATTCAGGCCAAAGAATAAAAATTTTAGTCTTTAGTCACTCATGCTTAGGCACAGAGAGATAAAAAGGGAAAAATTTTCAAAGGAAAAGAACAGTGGCTTAAAATATAACACTCATTCTATTAGCATTTTTCTCTAAGTAGGAGTCCAGTTGTTCTAAGAGTACAACACAATTAGTTTCATGTTTTGCTTGAATTCATCATTGCTACTTCATATAACTTCTGCATAAAAGGACAATTAGGGGGGAAAAAAGGGAAAAAAATCACTTTTGACTGAGAAAAATGACTTTCTCTAGAAGAAAGACACATCAATAGCTAAGTTTCAACCTCATACTGAAAAACTTAACATTCTGCTTCAAACTATTAAAAACCTTGTGGTTTTTGGAAGCTGTTGGCCTGAAAACTCCTGCACATATCATCCAAGTGCCAACAAAGCAGACAAGCAGAGTAAAAGCAGTGAGGCAAGCTCTGGGAGCCCCAAACAAATGAAGGGTGAGCCATGAGCCTTTATTAGGAGCAAAAGGCAAAGCTCAGAGCTGGCTCATATCACTAGATTGTCATAGCTGGCACTGGCAGGAAGGGATTCCACTTTTTATTGGGCAACAGCTTATATTACAGAGGCTTTACTGACTGCTATCTATAGGAAGCTATGGCAGATTCCATCAGCAGAAGTTGTCACAGAGCCAGCCTCCAATTTTACACTTTGCCAGAAGCCAAGAGACATCAGACACCTACTGACAAACAGCAACTCTTTGGGAGTTTTAATACACTTAAACTCACAAATGCTTCTGAGATGGTTTATCTCTTTTGGAAGTGTAAGAGACATTTATGGCTCTTCAAGACAGTATTTTACAAATTCTAGGAATGCTACTTGCCTTTTTGTCTAGATTATTGCCTTTCTGCAAAGAATACAAGCTGGTGGTTGACAGTATACTTCCTCTATGCATTTATTTCATTCAAATTCACAGAGATTCCTTGTTTGTTCACGTTTCAGAAAGTAATTAAGTATTGGACCTCAAAATAACAGCAGAAAGAATGGGATTCTTTGCTCAAAGAGGACTTCCTGTCACCAGGAAATTAAATGTTTCTTCTGGCAGACAGTAAAGTACACACAGAAATAAAAATTAATCTGTAGGCTTACACTTACATGCTTTCTCAAAGTTAATTAAGAAGGAAGGTTACCCAAGGTTCAATGAATGAGGCAATGCCAACTTAGGAAGTGATCTCAACTTACAAGAGAGCAAAAAATACAAAATTTCAATTGTTGAGGAGATGGAATAGATGCTTGTATTCTCTGATTTATTGAAACTGTGATTTTGAACTCCGGTATCAGTCCAGGTAGGGTTTACACAGAGAAACACACTCCCAAAGATGAATAACAAAGTGAAAAATATTGGATAATAAACACAGAAACAGGGTAGATCCTGTCTGCTTATTAGCCTGACTTGCCTAGATATCAAGAACACGCAGAAGGAAAACCAGTTCCCAAACCATGCACAGGCAATTCAAGAACTGAAATTCCACAGGTGTACAAATTTCCCAAGTTTTCATATCAATAAAAAGAATAATTAAAAAAAGATCAATTGCTTTAACACTACCAGTGCTATAAAAAAGGGGAAAAAATTGATACTATTTTGGGGGTGACAGTAGTTTCTCAATCACCCTGTAATTAGTGACTTTGACAAGGCTTAACTTGTGGATGTGTTTTACCATTTTACTTGCCATTTTCAGCCCAAGACAGGGCTTGGGAGTGACAGTACAAACCCAGTAGTAGATGTTACTTGATTTAAGGGAAGGGAAGGAGGGTAAAGACTTGAGAATTTTTTTCTGACAGTCATTCTAACTGGCTGCACTATTTAAGCTTTGTTCTTCAAATGAAATCCAAAACCACATTTATCACTTCTTGCAACCCCATTTTTGCAGGAAGCACATTGATATTTGGAGAAGTGAAGAACCCATTTCTCAATGACAGCTTGGACTATGCATCTTAGAAATTGGTGGTACAGAAACAACTTACCTTCTGGGTGTAAATCTAATTAGGAAAACAGGACTAACATAACCCTAGAGACTAAAAATACCTGGGATGTAAGATTTAGCTCTTCTAAGAACAGTGTGACAGGAGGCCATGAGGGGGCATTCTGCTAGATTTGGTCACACAAATGCAGCCAGAATAAAAAATTCTGCACTATAACATTTGCAGTCCTGTTTCAGTTAAGGTGTTTTCTGAAACACACAATTACTCACTTTCAAATCTGTGTCTGTCACCATCCAACATATTGGTCTAGGAAAAGCATTTGAAATACTTATATTTATTTCACTTAATTCTAGTAAGCAATGACTAGAAAAGAAGAGCACACACTTTCTGGAAATCTACATCAGAATTACCCTTCAATGCCATACATTCTTTAAAATTTAGGATAAAGCAATCTAATAGATCACCAATGATACTTTAAGGCATTTTTTGAAGTTCACATGTTTTGGAAATGCTATAATTAAAGTACCATCCATGCAGAGAGACAGAGAAACAGTTCATTGCTTTCAAATATAGTCAGGGCTCCAACTAGGCACAGAAACTTTCTAATGCCCTTTTCATGCTCACAGCCCTGAGATCAGGACTCAATTGTTAAGCACACTTCTTCAAAACTTTACCAGCTTCAACTCATGACAGAGCTGCACAACTCATTCCTAGATTCATTTTCCCTAATATTTTTGTATAATGGATAGGCTCTAAAAACACTCCACAAAAGCTGAAAAGCACAAAAAAGCTAGCTAATCTTTATGGCAGGACAAGTTATTTTTGCCATACACTAAGAAAAAGATTTATGCATGTGGTAGAAACACAAAATAGATTTGCTTTACGGTAAAAGATTTTGCTGTTTTATTTTGACCTTTTAAAATGTTTAGATAAGGTCAGAGTAAAATTAACAGGCAGTAATCACCCTCTCCAAAGTAAGTCTAAGTAAATCCATACTGCTTCTCCATTAAGAATTCCATAGGCCACTGCGTACAAATTTAGGAATTCCAGGGGGTCATTGAATGCTTGCTCCAAAAATCAGTTTGGAACCACTTTTATCAAATGCCAGGAATAAGGAGTGAACTCCTTCATGTTTACTCCATGCTGCTCTGGCAGGGAGCCAGCAATAGCAAAGGAACTTGGAACTGCAGGACTAAATCCCCATTTGTCTCACCCTCGTAGTCATAGAACTGTTTATGCAGATAAAAGGACTGACAATCGTATCAAGTGCTGTGCACTGAATTACTGAAAGCTTCCAAACACCCTTGCTTAAAGAAACTTACAGCCTTAAATAATCAGCTTCTTGACAGCATGAGAATTTTTGCCACAAGTAAAATATAGGTAAAATATGGTGAATTTGTTGCTCTGTGGCAGGGTATGATTCTTTCTTACTTTGCAAAAGAAATACAATCTCAGAGTTACCAGCTTTATATTACACAAGGAGAAATATAATCCAGAAGATTCACAGTGTTTGTATCTAGAAAAAAGAAATTATGCATGCAATGTGGAAGGAAAAAATAAGAATGACAGGTGGCAGACTCAGAATTGTTTTAACACAAGTTCTGTAGCTACACCAACTGCTGTGGAGAAGGCTAAAACAAGCAGGGAATAGAAATATGTTTTAATTGCTGCACTATTTACTTTTGTAAGCAATGTGACAGCAGTCACATTTAAAACATCAGACTAAGTAAAAGCAAAAGGATTTAGAAAGTTAAGTTGGAAGAATTTCTGATTGATTCTTCACATTTCTCCTAAACAGTTTTTTCTCACATCAGAAACACTATTAAGAATGGCCTCTGATATGGTCTTCCCATGCAGAGCATACAAGAAGTGCTTCCATGGTTTATTTGGTACATTCCATGGTTTCATCTTGTGAAACACATGGTTTCACAAGATGAAACAGTAGGGAAATCATCACAGGGTGCTCCTGCTCTCCACACAGCCCTTGATCCCCTTAAACCAGTTGATTTTGACAGAAGCATTGGCATATCATGTCACAGGGCAAGCAGCAAGGGCAGGGTTGGTAGGTGGAAAGAGTGCTTTAAACTGGTACTAGCACTAAATGCTTCAAAATTAATGATCCAGGCACCCAGCAGGTAGGTGATAGAAACGCCAGCTTCAGCAGCCTTCCCTGGTGCTCACAGCCTCCCCACATGCACCCCATTTCCTTACTCTCACTTATTTATGCCACAGTAACTAGTATAATTAAAGCCTAACATGAACAGCGTTAAAAAATGTAAATTCTTCTTTCTTTATGTGCTGCTTTCACCCTGAATTAATTCAGACATTCAATTTACAAAGTTCTACAGAAACACTTTGTCAGACCTGGAGCAAAGAGAACTGTGATCACATTTTTAAGACAGCTTTGCTACAAGAAAGGCATCTCATGGAACAAAACAGACCACAAGGGAGAAAACAAGTCCTGCATTACAGCTTTGTTGCTCTGCACAGCTGGTGACATTTCCCACAGATGTCCCTACTAAACATCAATAAAATGGAAAAGCACAGAAAAAACAAAAGATAAATTACATATGTCATTTGGCATGGGTCATACCTCAGGTGACAATGCTTCAAGCATCAGTGCAACAGGGAAATAATAGCAATGAACTTGGAAGAGATAAAACAGAGAAGAAAATTCTAAGTCCCATGAACACACATAACAACCTACAGGATTTTGTCAAGGACTTTCAGCCTCCAGTAGTCTAAAAAAAAATCAAGATTCTAAATATTTAGAAACCTTACCAGAGAATAGAATACGCATATACATCAGCATTCAATAGCTCTTACAAGTTTAAAGGCTGCAAAGAGCCTGCAAGGGCCCTAAGAGGGTCTGTCCTGGAGGCTTGTCTGCCTGGGCTGGGGGCCAAGGCAGGGAGTGCAGCTGCAGCCTGTCCAGGCTGTCCCCCTCCCTTCCCTGCACTGCCTGGGCCAAAGCCCCTTCCCGTGGGAGCTGCATTTCAGCTGAGCCTCAACCATCAGCCCTCCTGCTCATCCTGGGTCCTGTTTATGCAGCCCACAGTGCCCAACAGCCTGGCCTGGCCTCAGGGGCCCTGCCTGGCCCTCCCAAGGCTGTGCTTGCCCCCTGCTCCCTCACTTGGGTGCTGCTGTCTGCTTTATCACCCTCATCTCCTGGCTCAGCCTCTCTCAGGGAGCAGCCAGTCCTCACTGCTCCATGTCTGTCTCGTGTTCTTTTCCTCTTGTATTCATGAGGGAATGGAAATGACAGGACACAATTTATACTGGTCTAATTACAACTGAAATAACTCTTTTCCAGCTAGCTTGACAAAATGAAGCTGAAAGGAAAATATAGAATAAAAACATTATTAGGTCTGTCTGACGTTTGTTGCAGGCAAATATTCCTTATGAAAATTAGACTCTGTGATCATATGATTTCAAGATGAATATGGAAAGGATGGTGTCTGTCACCACTGACATGACAAGAAAACTTGATCTTTGACTAGAAATTTAAATAACTGGCTGGCAATCCCTGTATATGGTCAAAATCAGCTGTGATGAAACAAGAGGATATCAACTAAAACATTGAAGCTTAAAGAGAGCAGATTTTTTAATAAACTTTATAAACGTAACTTGAAAATGGTTAAGATTTAAAACTCTAGGATGAGCAGTAGACTAATCTGGACAGCTTTCAAGGGAAAGGTGGTGTTTTGGTAGTTGTAATCATAAATTGTTTAAATTTATTCAAGTCACATAGCTCCTCCTCAGGATATTCTGTCAAGTGACAGGCCTGCACTCACTATCTCAATTTCCCATTCTTTAGAATGGGACCACTTATATTACACTACCAGATGCAGGTCCATCTGTTAGAAATGAACAATCAAGATACTCCATGGAATTATATTCCAAAGAATCTTTGTTCTGCTATCAGGTTATTTTTAACATATTACCTTTCTTTAAAGTTGCTTGCCATCAGGGACACAGTCCATTTCATACAGTTCTCCAAATGGCAATATCATTTTTCCATTGATAATTATTTGTGCTGAAAGAATCGACTTCTTTAACTAAGAGTTTCTCAGGACAAGACAAAAGGCAAAGCAAAGTAACAACCTAGTACTTGGCCTGACATAATCCTTCCGAAAACAGCCTCTGCTGCTAGAGGCAGGGAGAAGGAAAGGCTGTATTTGCAATGAATGAGAAATTAATTTTCCAATGAGTATCATTCCATGCATATCCCTAATCTGGGAAAAGTCCGATCTCTCTTCACCTCAGAAGGAATTACACATCCCCAAGGGTAGGCTATCTGCTGGATAATAATTGCTGGGTAACCAGAGACATGGGATTAGAACAGAACTGTTCCAAAGAACTTCTGTTGTGCCAGTTTTCCAACAAAAGGAGCTTTTCTTGTAAATTACACTGGCAACTAATGGTGCTGGATCCCTGTACCAGCAGGAATCACAGGAAAGCAATGCCACAGCTGTAACTTGTTCTTCCATTAAAACCAACTGGGACCGTGGAAAGCTGATCCTGAGCTTTTGCTCAGCACATGTTATCACATTAGCAGGGTTCTGATGTACATAAGCATCCACACCAAGATACAGCAGGAAAAACCAAAACAGGGGGTTAAAGGATGGCAAAAAAAGAAGAAACTCTTCTATAGATGCTCAGTTCTGCAGCAATACAGAAAAGAGGATAAGTAACCAAATAGGCACAAAAATGAAGTGAAAAATAGAAGGGTGGGAATATTAAAGTGATTAGGAAACAGAATGCAAAAGAAATAAACTATAAAGGAGATAAAAGAAGTTCATGGAGCAAAAAGTAAGAAATGGAACAAGCTGAGCATTCATAAACATTAATTATGGAGAATTCAGATTCCTTCAGCTCCAGATTTTTGTTAGCGATAGCACTGACTGATTCAGTTACAGATATTAAAAATTAATTAAGAACTCATAAACTCAGGCAAAACTAACAAATTCCTGCCTCTGACTGAACTGGGTTGAGTATATAAAGCTGGTAATCAATTTGGCCCTGAAAACTTTCATGGTTAAACACTGGCAAGAATGACCAGCTTGACAGCTTGACCAGCTTAGGGGTGATTCACAACCAGCTTGACTAGCATTCCTCATTTAAACTGATTAACACAAGCAGACATGAAAATATCTGCAACTTGACAAGTGAAACATGCAGTTGTACATAAAACTTTCAAGGGATTCAGAAAACATGTGTGTGTTGGCAATAAACTATGTTTTCCATGTAGAACTACTATTTGCAGTCCTCTAAAGCCACAATAGAAATCATATCAGGCTGCACACAGAAAGATGTAGCTCAGCAGGCAATTCCTTAAACATGTAAAACATACAGTGGATCCAATTTCTGCCATAACAAACAGAATTTACCTTTGGTTCTGCTTACGAAAACTAGCAAAAGAAGTCTTTCCCAAAAGCTGAGCTGGGAAACTGTTACAAAGTCAAAAAATAGAATAAATAGTTACCTCTTGATCCAATGGACTCAGCAGCACAAAGGGGAATGATTTGCAGCTGGGGCAAGGCGCACCACTATTTGCCACACCCAGAGAGACTCCTGACACACCTGGCCTGACACAGGAGTTCTTAATAAGTCCTTAATGAGTCAGCTTCATTACCTGCAGGCAGAGACCAGAGGAATGAGCACCTGCACACTTCTCACAGTTATACACTCATCTTAGCACCTCACTATGAAAAATGCAGGGTAAACAGAATGTACAGGAGTAACAGAGCTACAGGTACTGCAGGGTGTGCTCTTACAACCATTTGTTTTATCTTCACTGCTTTCTGTTTGTCTGCTTTGTATTTTAATTTAGAAGGAAAGTTAGTCCATGCAGATTATTGGTGTTCCACAAAAAGCCTACCAAAAACACACTGCAAAAATCCCCACACATGCCAGCAAACAAAAAATATGAAGAAATATAGGTAACAAGCGAACTTCAAAGCTTAAGCATATTTAATTTGGCTAGAAATGTAAGCCATTGTGACAGACAACACAAGAGATTCTGATACTGTTTAAGAAAAAAAGAATGGTATGTTTTTAATTTTTAATCACATCTCTCAGGATCAGTGTATCTTCATACAAACAACATGACTTGAATATGTAGTTTCAGTACTGAGAGGTTCAGCTGCCTAAAAAATTAGATCAATTTACTGTTTCTGAGCTCCTCTTCATCTGTTCACCACTGTATCTCAAGAATGTTATGACTTACCATAATAGCACACTTATGGACCCATACATAGTCATTTAAACAAAAAAGCAAACACAGCCACTTCTATATCTAAAATTTTGGGCCTGAGCATTAAGTAAAAATTTACCTTTAGACATTTCATGTTTCCTTCTCAAAAAGGAAGGCTTTCTTTCTAAGGGAAAGTGGGCAAAAATACACATTAATTATTTCCAAGGATTCATCTTAGTTATTTTTGCTTCTGCAAAATTTGAAGAGGAAGGGAACATACAGGGAAGAATTTTTCAAGTTTTGATAACATATGGAGAATTCACTGAAACCCTCCAACCCAAATTCTGAAAAATAGTAAAATAAATACATCAGCTTTTCAAACAATGATATTTTAGAATATTTCTATTTATACCAGTGCACACTCATAAAACAGACAAATATCTTACTTTGGTGAGATATGAACACTTGAAAAAATACTGTAGCATCCCATCCCAAGCATTTAGATCAATTTTTTAATCTCCTTACCAGTCATATCTGTTATAAAATACATTCTTTTTCTTTCTTTCTTTCTTTTTCTGGTGTGCTCAGCCATTCCCCAGCTCCTACTCCAACTGCAACCTCTCCCTGTGTGAGTGGAAAGAACGGTGTAGCTCCCAGCAGGTAATTAATTGCTGTGAGGGGTCGTTTTTAGAGAGATTGAAAACACCTGAGTGGGAGGAACAGCTGTGGGGCTGCTGGCACAACAGACACTTGTTCCCACACACTCAGGGCTTAAATGACAACGTCCTAAGAGCTCTGCACTACCTTGGAAATTTAAAATGCTTATGTGAGGCAGGACTAAATGTCTCATGGTGCTCTCTCACCTTATTGCAGCCTCTGAGCTGAGAACTGCATCTCCTCTCTATTGAAAGAGGGAGGGAAGAGCAAAGAGGGTCTCACCCCTGTGGCCAGCACAGTTGGGTGCCCTCCTCCACTTTTCTTCCCACTCTGCTCTTTTCAGGTGTGATTTATCTCTTGGGTGAAAAAATGGCATTGAGGGACTGAACCAAATGATTTCAATGTGTTCAGGAGAAAACAGGAGACTCAGAGCCTCAATTATAAGAACCGTGTTGGAGAATAAAAAAGAAAAAATTGGTCTCCATTTTGGAAAAATGCACAGTCAACCCCTCCTGACCTCAAGAGTGTAATATTACAGTCAATACTTGTGTCAGTGCTTTTTCAAGTTTCTTCAGTTTATTTTGGGAAAGTTCACAACAACAATCACATTCACTTCTCTTGCACGTGGCTCAGACAAAATGTGCATTACTCCAATACAGGCACTACAGGTAACCTGGAAAATTTAAATAATCCCAATGATGAAGGAACTGATATTGGCTCATGATGCTGATTAAAAAATTCTGATAATCTATTTCTTTCCCCTCACAAATTAAAACTAGAAAGCAATCTATCTACAATGCAAAAAGGATCTAATTAAACTATTTACTAATTAAATTACTTTGCACAGTTGTATATATTTTATTTTAATGTATTAATAAACACCATATTATAGGTATTTTTCTGCACTCTTTTGTCACATCAGTACCATGCTTTATAAATTTAAATTACCTGCAAAGATGAGGATAAAAAAAAAGTGATAAAACATGACTAGAAGCCAAAACTAACTGTCAATCCAATACTAAATATAATCTTAGCATACCAGAAACAATTTCTTTTCTTGATATTGCATTTATTCCCCCTGGAATGGTTAGATTTTCACTTCCTGAAGATAAATATGAATTTAAGAAACCTGCATTGCTGTCCTGCTTCAGAAAAAGGAATCAAAAGAATTCCATCACATTTCATGTCTATTCTGTGTTAAAGTGCCATAAGTACTTTTATCTTCCTTATGAAAAAAAGGAAACCAGACATTCCAATTGGCTATCTAATTTCTTGCTACTCTTTATATCTTTTCATTAATGATTTACATATAAAATATTCTTTGATTTCTGTGCTTTTAAACTACCCAAGGTAAGGAGACTTGGAGAAACAGATGAGATTGAGCACTTGTAAATGATCAGTATATTCTCTTCTAGAAACTTGCATATGGACAAGAAACCACCTCACTGGCTGTTTTAAAGTGAAACTGGTCATATTTAAAGACTTCCAGAAAAACAGATGGATAGAAGGTTTAGTGAGGAAATATTTAATCAGAAGAGATTTGGTAAATTAATCTGTAAATGAATCCTTGCATGCATGCTCTTTTCATTACAGAGAAGCAATGTCTCTGCCAATCATCTCCCAGCTTTTCCAGTGCCAAAGTGCACCTTACCCCACACTGCCCCACCAGACTTCACTGTTTTAGCAACAGCCTCCTACACTTACAGGCCAGCTAGTACAACCTTTTACATTTAAACAAAACCCAACCACCATTTCTTCCCACCCAAACTTCTCCTTTTGACTCCCCTAAGGATTCCCAGGAAAGATTCAGCTTCTGGAGGTTGTTGTGGGCAAAATACAGAGGTTACCTAACATGGGAGTTGGAGTGTGATTTTGATGTTCTAGACACAAATGATTTGGGGTATATGTCTAATCTTACAATTCAGTGAAGTAAGCAAAATAAAAGAATAAAAGTCAGTTTTTAACTGGCTGTATTGTTTTCCAAAATAAAATCTCACCAGACTATCATTAAAAACAGTCTGTTATTAATATTATTATACTACTATATGTTACTATTGTACTACTGGTTATTTTCAAACCAGTTCTATAATGGCCTAAATTCACATCATAGCAATACCTTACAAGCCTCACCCTAATGTTAGCTTTTGAGTATTTATAGCTCCACTCTTTATATCACAGGAAAAGTATGCAGGGTCTTATACTCTGGCAAGCAGAGATCACAGTGTCAGGAAACTCTATAGTCACTTTGCTATAGTGCAGGAGCTTCAACAAATAATAAAGCACAAGCCTTAAAAAGGCAAAGCATCCAGTGTATGGAACATCTTAATCTATTTCAGAAGAGTTATTTAACCAAGTGGTAATGATTTCACATTGGTGATTGTTTTTTCTCATGAGCATAGTAATAATTTATATGTAATTCTGAATAGAAATCTAGGCTGAAATGACTGCTTGAAACTCTAGACAACTTTTCTTTCCAGCCCTTGCTGAGCTTATAAAATGGAACAGGTGTTGCAGTAACTGGACTTGTTCCTTTTCCCTTGAGGTAACTCTGTGCCACAAAGAAATCAAGAAGCCTCTTGCTTGCATTTCTCCAAGCATATTAGAGAAGGCCTCACTGTGAAAATATTTGATAGAAATAATAACACTAATTTACTGCTATTTACCACAGCTGCCTTCCATCCACTTCACACTGAAACATAATTATGCCTGTGATGTGCCTTTAGGGGAACCTCCCTAACTTACCATACCTATAGCATTAAAGTAACTTATTTTTGGGAAAGGTACAACATAACTATTCCAAGAAAAGCTCCATTGCGACAACTGCATTTCATCATTTGTGTGTACTACTCTAAAAAAGTATTTTTTTATTAGAAATCCAGTTGAGAGAGATCTCTAAGGGGTTAAGTAAAAAAAATGTATATCCTTTCTTAGACTTCCAAATCTTCAGGAAGGATGCTCTTTCTGCCTCCAAAGAAAGAAATGTAGTTATTTAAAATCCTGTTGGGATTTGTTTACACTACTATAAAATTTGGTATTTTGTATACTCCAAGCCTGGTATGATTTAAACAAACAGTGCAGTTGCTGTACTTCCCCACCTAAATATTATACCTTATCTCTGATATAAATGTAAATGTATATTCATGGTGAAGAAGAACATCTTCCATCTCTGCATGTTCTTGGCACACAAAGCCAACCACAGACATTGCAATTTTGCTGCCAGTTTATCCTCATGCTCTTCAGAAAAAGGGAAATGTGCAGATCCTCAGCTGGTATGAATTGAATTTTCGAGGGTATAGGAGTAACTATTATAACTATTCATATCAGCCTCTATTCCTGTCGCTTTAAAATCCTTAATACAGCTTTTTAATGATAAAGTTATCATCACTCTTTAAAGTTTAAATATGTTCAATGAATATCATATCATACCTGCAACCCCCAGATATAGTCCTTAAGATAAGAAAGCAGAGAGCCGAACAGGCATTAAAATGAACAGTGCTTCATCTTTTAAAACATAGCTCAGGCTCATTTGCAGCATACACTTTCTGGAATTCTATATTCTTAGCTCTTCTAGAGAATTCTCATTAGATGAAGCTAGGAAACTTTGGAGTATTGGTATTTTACTTTAAAATCCAGGAGCCTGAGCACCTCTGAATCACAGTTCTCCATCCTATTGCCAGCTGTGGGCTAATCATTCATACATTAACCTCAGTTTGACTTGTTATACTGACAGCGATGTGGAAATATGTGATTTATGAGGTAAAGCAGGTTTAATCCATTAGAAGAAAACTGCTAAGTCAAGCACACCACATTGTGGATTAAGAGGCAAATAGCTCATTCCCACTAGAGATTCATTCCTTTCTGGATCTACACCTTTGTCAGCAACTGCCCACCCACATTGATTATAAAGGATTGTGTCAGCCTAAATCTTAATGCAATGTTAACAGAGAAAATTGGATGTTTTCTGCTAGCTTCTGCAAATTTCATCCAGAATGTAAATCAGAGTTTTTATAAGATTCATTTTGTTTCAGGCTATTACTTAATAATTTCTAATGCTGTCAGAAAGATCATGGAACAAACAGATTTTGTCAGGGGGATAGCCTAAATGGTTTCTTCAGGCTCCTTCCAACCCTATTTTTCTACATTCCTGTAATTTTGGAAAGATGCTAAAATTTTGATACTGTAGCTGGAATCTGAACCAGAGGATTGCTTCACTACCCTGAATGGCAAATGTGGAGCCTGAACACCAGACCATCAAAGCTGAGCATTAAACTCCATGACATCCAACAGAGGAAATGTTCCATCCAACTCCCCTGTGCCCTTGCTGGAATTCTTGAAAATCCTGGCATTGTTTCTCTTTTCAGACAATCCTGTCAACATTAGGAAACCACACAAGTCCAAAGAACCACACAGCAATATGATTAGCAAGATACTTTGTACACTGCACAGAGAGTAAGGAACACAGAATGCAGTAAAAGCAGTGTTCTAGTACGTGTGTCCTTGGGGCTTGGACAGAGGAGAGGGAACTAAACTCCTGAAACTCTTGGATAATTTTGAGCAAATTATTCAAGCTGAGCCTAGAATGCTAATTTGTTATTTTGGAGTGGTTCTGTACTCTTAGTGATTTTTTTCTTTTTCCATGTTCCAAACCATCCCAAAGGAGAGTCCACACCTCTATACCTTGATCTTCCATGGAGCCAGAGCCACCAGGAGTATCCTCACTGCTCATTCTTTCAGGACAGCCCTGGGCTGAGACATCCAAACTCCAAACTTGAAGCTGTAATAGATATCTTCACTTGAGAAATAGTGCTAAGGAGTCCTGCAGCAGGGCTATAACAAGACAACTGAATCATTTCCAAGACCCCAGGTGGTATTTCTAATAGCTTTATGCTGCATATTTCCATAAGACAATTTAGTAGAGCTGTCTGGGGATCTCAGGACTGTTCTGTACTGTGTAATGTAACCAGACTTTCTTATAGTCTAGTTCTCCATCTAACACAGGACTAGTATTTCCATCTTTATAAAAATGTAACTGCAAGAAACATTCACAAAAAATATTGTGACACCCAGGTACTAAATTATTGGGAGTGAAGAGAAATACTCTAGAATGAGGTAACTGGGATACTGTCATCAAAAAACCCATGATTTTGGGTGGGATAGGTATGTGTCCACAAAACAAAGCAAAACCACAGCAACTCCACAGCTCTAGATAAGAGAGACAGGTTCTCCAAAAAAGTATTAAGAATGCCTTTATCAACAGAAGATCAAATTATCACAGAGGGGAGACTGGTTGGCCAATTATTGCTGGTTTAGTGCACCATAAAGAATGTTCACATCTAAAGCTCTGTTAGTATACCTCTGCCTCAGACTCTGGAAAAAGAGGTGATGTGTTCATTCCATGCTTATGTTTTACCTCTAGGCAAGAAAACAATGCAGAAAAGTTTCTAAAGCTGAGCAAATCTAGAAAATGCAACATTTCAATCAAACTAGGCTTCCTTTAATCACAGCTAAAGCCACATGAATCTTAAAAAAACAGCTAAGAACCAAAGAGGGATGAAAGAAGGGGATGGGGCTTTATATGAATGCATACACCTCTAAAATGAGATAGAACACCCACCTCTGATTTCTGAGACTTCATAATGCAATATTAAAACTGTAGTGTTGTGAACAGATTGATAAAGCTCTGCTGGGATTGCTTACAAAGTGCAAATACATTGAAATAAATCAGGATTTCTTTGCACTTCAAAATGTGTGTCTCTGCAGTGTAGACAGCCCTAATAAGTAAAGCAGCCCATCCCAGCTGACATACTTCAGCAATTCTAAACCACAATTATCCTTTTGTGTAACTGGTATGTGCATAAATGACTTTTTAAAAAAAAACTTGCAAAACACAAAATACTCCTTCCCAGAAGGGAAACTGTATAGTCAGAACATCTCATTGCTCTTCGAAAGAAGACAGTTATGAATAATATGATGGGAACTTTCAGAACATACTGCATCAATCAAGTTCTGCATGAGTAATTATAATAATGTTTTGTAACATCATTAATTTTGTCGACAGAACATGTCTCAGGTTTCTGAAATACAAGATTTGTTCCCCCAAAGGACATTGGCCCTCAGCATAAGTTCCTGGCTAATTTCTGTGATTCTGCTGAGAACATCTGAGGAGTAAAGAAACATTTGTTTTCTGGGCTAGGATTTGGGTGTTGAGGTCACAGAAGGTATTGTCTGCAAGCTGGCTTTTTCCTTCTATGGCAATTGTTGTTTTGAAAGATTTCACATAAGTGTCCAAGCTGTTAGGTGTAAGAAGGATTGTGTCAGTAAGCATTAAAATTCCTTCTTCTTCCAGTGGGAAGCCAGCTCACTTCCTTCTCTTTACTGCTTCTCAAATGAGAATCTATGTTTTATGGCTTTATCTTCAGATTTCAAGTGGTTTTTTTTTTGTTTTTCTTTTTGATGTTAGTATCAAAAAGAAAGGTATTGATTTCTCTTCAAAAGTCAACAGGTTGAGAACAGCTTTACTGTTATAAAAAGGAAAAGATTAAGGCTTACCTTGAAAGGGCAGAAATTGGAAAAATGAGTTAAAGAATTAGTTTGTTACAGATCACATAAACTAACAGTAAATTCAGAAATATTACAAGGGTTCATATAAGAAATGATCCATCAAGCATTTTATAAAAATAGTGAGAAAGAAAAGATCAACTTTAAAAAAAGGGCAGCAGTTGCCTGGGTAAGACATATGGGGGAAAACAGATGCAGAACCAAAATGGGGAAGAGAGGACTAGAAAGGAACTAATTATTTGAACTGACAACACCCCCATGGGAGATACCAGAAATGTATTTTACCAGAAATTGTCAGTAACTATACGACCCTAAGAAAGGTTTTTAGCAAGACAGTCATGTAACAAAGCCCTCAGTTTTCTGTCACAAATCTGCTTCTGCTTACTTTATGTGGGTCTGTCTCACCACACAAGAGGTACAGCCCAGCTTCCAGGACACTTGTGAAATTAAATTCCTTTTTAATGAGGAGTCACAGTAAGTCTTTTGTAAATTACACTATTTTGAGTTAAACCAGCTCTGAATTAACAATTTCACCAGAGTTAACAAGCAACATTTTACAAACCAAGAAATGTTTATTGCTACTTTTTGTAAGGAATTGGAATGATCTGTTTCAAATGCAAAACAAGTCAGATGAGATGGCGAGAATGAGATTTGTCCCAACCTGTTGGCAAGGAATTCAGTTTGAATATAATATTTTCTCCTTCCAAGAAAATAATATACAGGATTATTGTTTTCCTCAATTTTGTTGTATTTCCCTGCCTTCCCATCTATTCTTACCTGTTCCTTGTCTCTCCCCTATCACTGCACTGCATCCCAAAGACATCTTATGGTATATATATTAAATTGAAAGTTTACTAACATGACAGTGAAAAATCTTTATGCCTTTTTTACTTTTTTAATTTCAGCCATAAATTTTGCTGATGCTCAGCCTGATGATTTATTAGACATTTCTCTACTAACCATGATTTCTATTGCTATCTTCCTATGTGCTGTGTGTCACAATTGTCCAAATTCTTCTTGAGACATAACTGGTGTTTTGGGAACAGAATGCATCCTTGCATTCTCTATGCCTTCAATCCTCCTATGCATCACAAAGAAATCAAGAAAATCGGACTCTTGTGCAGCTGTATAACAAATACATTCTTTATGGAACAGTGTGTCCTAAGAAATGACAGTGACATGAAGCCTGTCTCTGACGATGTGTAAGTCTTCTGTATTCCAAGCTCATAAGAAATTCAGCTTTGCTCTTCTTAGGTAAGTTTGAACTGTAAGATTACTAGTGCAATATTTTAAAATAATATAATATTACCTTCTGAATGTAGACAGACTCCATAATTCATAATGCCCTTCAATTGCTTTCACTTGGAAAAATTGAATCAGTACATGAGCTAATACTATAGCATTTACATGCCTCTAATTCTTCTCTTGTTCAGTATATTGTTGATCATCTTACACCAAAACAAGCTTTTTAAATCAAATATTGAGGCACCTGTGTAAGATGAAAAACATAAATGTTCAGGTTTGAGGTTCTCCATGTGACAGATGACCACTAAATTTAGAAAAGGAGGAAAGACAATTTTCATATCTGCTAGTCACCAGGTTTTCACATTGTCTATCTGCTTCAGCTGAGCAAGAATAGAGATGGGAGATGTAAACCAAGCAGGTGTGTTTGTACCACCTTACTGCCAAGGCTATGGTCACAACCCCTACAAGCAAATAATTTGTTAATTAAATAGTTCCCTCAGAATGCACGCTGGAAGGCAATACCAAGAGATTCAAGTCATATACAGGCCTAATATTTTCCTTAAGATAATATGAGGCTCAAAAATCCTTTCCCAGGTAAGGCAAGACCCAGTCTGATGGACAAGCTGAACAGCAGCCTCAGAATGCTTACTTAGTATATTAGCCCCCATAAAAATTTCCTTAGAATAAATGAGGACATTTCCTCAGTATTTTTTCTATTTTTGATATTATACAAATGTTGGCTGCAAAAGTGTTGCATTAAATTTTTAACAATAAAAATTCTAAATAAAACTTCCACTTGCAGCAATTCCAGGGATAATCTATACTTCTCTTTGTAAACACCTCTTGCAGAGGTGTCTAACTGCAGCTGCATAGGAAATACCTTCTGAATGAGAAATACTTGGCCACATTGCATGACTGTTACCAGAATAACATAAGAAGAGATAACTGAGATTTTCAAGAAGGATACAATTTCATATACTCCTCATCATTCTCCCTGACAGGCTCTGAGATTTTATGCTGTAAAGCAACTCAGCAATGACATGAGAAACAACAGCATAATAATAACAATAATGACAATAATGACAATAATGATAATGATAATAATAACGATAATAATAATAATAGTAATAAACAGGCACAGGTTTAGGAGGTTTAAGCTTGTAAAATACACCTTCCCAGTGGAAGGGGTGTGATGTCTCTCATACAAATATTCAGACATCTAAACTTTGCAAACAACCCTTGTGTATCTTAGAAAGAAGGTTCATGTCTTCCCATTGAGACCATGGGACTTATTGAGAAGAAGAAAAAAAATAAAATGCATCTTTTGGTGTCTTTAGGTGAAGCCTGACAAAGGTTCCATAAATCCACATAAGTAGTCTACTGAGGCTGCATAACAATGTGGCAGCTGGAATGGGCGCTGTGGGTAACATCAGTGACCTCAAAATGCCTCTGCCTCTGCAGGCAGCAAAGGCACACAGAAAAATGAAGGGAAAGGATGAGAAGCATCATCTCAGAGACTGAATCATTTCAGCCTATAGTGGACTTGACCACCCTCTCTGTTTTGTCAATGACTGATCTACTCTCCTGAGCATAGAGAGCTTTTCCCTCCTGAGAAAAGCCTAGGGTGGAAGGGAGTCTGGAAATAGTCTTGTTTAATCTGCTGCAAATAGGGCTTTAAGTTATGTTATCCAGGGCTCTATGCAGACAGGTCTTAAATATTTCCTGTGAGAGACACTCCACCAGTTCTCTGGGTAACCCGTGTCTAATTGTTCTCATGAGAAGAGTGACAAAAGAACTTCAGTCTTGTCTATAAATACCCTCCAGTATTGCAACACTGTGATAAGATTCTCTCCCCTGAGCATCCTTTTCTCTAGGTTCAACAAACCTATTTCCTTCAATTTTTCTTCATTTTTCAAGTTCTAGAACCCTCTAATCATCCTGGTAATTCCCTGCTGGGTCCTTTCCAGCTTTAAAATGCCTCTTGAGACAGGGAGACCAAAACTGGACAGTGTTCCTTCCATGTGTGGCCTAACAAGTGGTTGAGTAGAGCATAAAAATCACATCCCTTAATACCTTGGTTACACTTCTGCTGACACAGCCCAGGCCATGGATATGTGGATGTGTACACCAAAGACTTAACTCCATAGAACTATGTTTACATATATACAAATTCCAGAAATGGTATCTTGACATTCCCAGCCTGCCTTATTCCTTACTTGGTCTATGGCAAGCACTTCTATTTTTTGGTCACCATGGCAATTCAGGTTGTTTTTAATTAGAAGGTTGTTACAGTATCTCCAGGCTGCATTGTGCAATAGTAAAGGAAATCAACTTTGAAAACAGAAAAGGCTTGTGTTGACTAGATTGAGCAAATACTCCTTTTTATAAAAAATAATTTTCTCCCTGTCCTAAATTATAATTGCCCTGGGTCTACTGATTCTATATGAGTTTTAGCTCCCAGTTTTGTAGGCAAACCACAAAGAAAATGATATCAATAAATCTCTCTGCTGTGTATTGAACATCTTACCCAGGGGCTGAATAGAATATATGCACAAACTAAGGGAAAAATGTTCATCCTTTTAGAACTACTTAGTTTTGAACCAATTGCCAGCAATACTAATCTCACAAATTACACTGGTAAGCAACCTATTTCCAAAGGAGCATTTGTGCCACCATGGTAATCCTAAATCATCATCATTCACAGTTAGTAATTAGTTACTGACAGTTACAACATGGAACAGCAGCAGCAAGTCTAGGAGGCTTAGACCAGAATTCAGTACAGGAAATGGTTAGGATATTAAATCAGAAGCTGATCATAAACAGAATTTCTAGTAATCTCTTAGACCACCAGATTTCTAGAAATCTACTGTAAAGCCTAGCCACACAAAGAAATCCCTTCACACAGTACAGCAAAAAGTATGTAAAGTGTGTCCTTGGCACAGGCAGTCCTTTCAATTTCAGCACATTCTGAAGCAGATGGAAGCTCTCCTGATGAGACTTTTCCTTCCTCTGCATAGGAGTCCCCCATATCAAAATAGAGTTGCTTCTTTCCTGTCACTCATTGTTCTGGCCCTGCCGGGTTAGGAGATCATTCTGCAGAGCTGGGCATCTCTTTAATTAAAGATATCCTTTTAGGAGATAGCTCCACAATATCTTCACAAGGGCTAGACTGGGTGGGGTTGGATCAGATGTGGCTGATTTTAAAGAGCATTTCTCCTTCAGAACAGCACTGTGGCGCGTCAAAGGAATGCATTTCAAGCTATTGCAGCTCGTGGAGGCGTGTGATTACTAAACTGCCCAATTGTGAAAGTTTTATTGTGCTGATACTCATATAAACATCTACTGTAAGCCATAAACTTTGACAGGAGGAACTCATAGCTTACACTTAAAAATCTGTATTTCAATAAACATAAAAAGTGGAACTGTAAATCTAAGAGCTCCTCTATAGATAATAGAGATGTCTTTTTATGTGCTTGCTCAATCTTTGCCTTTAATATTTATGCTTAAATTTGCATTCTAAAATTTAATAACTGTCTTTTTCCTATACATAATGAATAGATTTGCTTTTAAATAACCTAACATTTGTTGGGAGACTCTATTAATTCACTAGTTTAGACTTTCCTGAATTTAAGTGACTAATTTGAAAGACAGCTGTCTCAGCCTGAGAAATGGGTCAAACTGAAATTTAATATGCACTGCAAGATGGATTTTTTTTATGACTCTACTAAAGGTTCTCTGATTAGTTGGTCAGATTCAAAATACCACTATGCTATCATAATTAAAAGTTTTTTACTGCTGGAGTTTGATGCAGAATCTTTAGTTACTCAAGGATTATTCAAAAGACTTCACATATTCCAAGGTATCTCTTTTGAATTTTGTGCTTTTCTAAAAAAATAAAAATAAAAAACCAAAAAAAAACCACAAAAACAAAAACGCCAAGAAAAAAAAACCACCACAAGCCAAACCAAAGCACAACTCAGTCAGCTTTGTTTGTGGTCACAAGTATTTTGTAAAGATGCCTTATTTAATTAGGGAACCTAATCAGAAAGAGATTGTATGGCTTAATACCTAGTTGAGCAACAAAGAGCACAGCCCATTTTTTGTGGTATGTTTTAAGATAAAACTGGCTTGAAAATGTTGAGGCTTTGCTGAGCAATCTAATTGCATGTCTTTCATTAGCATATATGCTAACTTCACAATACAGGTCCTCAGGACAAAGCCTGTCATAAAAAACCTCTATTGTCTTCTAGAGAAAAAGCTGATGTGCTGTGTAAGGAATCTTCACAGGGCTTCACAATTCAAATAATTACATACAATGACATCTAATATTTTACACAATGAAATACACTGACAGCCACATTTGAAGAGCATGATGCTATTAGAGAAATTAAGATATTTGGGAAAATTAGGGAAAAAACCTTTAAAATATTCTGATTCTCTTAACTGCTAGGCATTATTTTCAGTGCAATAAGAATAAGGCAGTGGAGAACTTACTGGTGAAAAAGCAAAATGTAGATGGCTGTCATTTAGGTCAAAGATAATTCTTCACTGATTGGTTTCCACAAGCAATGTGAACCTATACAGGTAAACAATATTGATTGTTCTCTATGAGTGACATTTAAAATTGGCTGTTGTGAGATAAATATATAACCCTGTATCCTTGTTGATGATTTTGCATGCATGTCTTTGATTTTAAAACACAAGTGAGCCTCAAAAAAGCTACGGAAGGATGTGGGGAGGCAACCTGGCATTTAGTGCTAACAGAACATTTCAACAACCAACATAAATACATGGAAGAAGTAGTGACCATAGAGCAAGCAAAGAGCTGTACCTGACCAAGACTATACCCATTTCTATCTGTAATTATTGCACATGTAGCTGCAGGTATTCTCTTTGGATCAGCTGTGGGTCAGTTCTCAGCGTACTCCCGTCTCCACCCCTCAATCATTTCAGAAGTGCTGATTCTATTTTTCTGTCTTCCAGGAGAGTGCAGAGGACATGCCTGTATTCCCACATCAGCCACAACACAAAATCACACACTGTCTGTGGCTGCCTGTCAGTGCCTTGGTGACAATGGCAGCACAATGCCCTGCACACATCCACAAGGCATCCCAGGAAGGAACACCCTGGATACACCCTGGCCAAAGGGGGTGTCAGGAGAAGAGACTGACAGGGAGCTGCAGTCTGATCTGGGCAGCCATGCACAGCAAATTCTTGGAGCTATAGAACATGGGATGTACCCAGAGGCCACCAAGGGATTTTGAATCCTCAAACTCCTCAAAGAGTGGCAGTCTCCATTTGCAGAACTGCACTCTGAATGTGCCACACCTCTCAGAATTCTCTGAAGGAAAAGACATGGAAAATCCTTTTATTGTGGTTCTAACTTACTATGCAAATTGCATTTTTCTAAACAGCTCGTTCAAACCATGGAAGACCACTAGTGACATTTTCAATCTCTAATTTAGAAAAAAATCCCCAGGAAAGAAAACCTAAAGATGGTGTGATGATCTGTAGCAATGATTTTGCATTTGGTACAAGCATCATAAGGTTTCTTTACAAACTGCACGCCAAAAACCACTACAAAGATTTCTGGTATTAATGTTCAACAATTGCTTAACTTCATATTGTAACAGATTTTTTCAAATGCTCCAGATGTGCATACATCTACAGAGCAGAAAAGAGGGGCAAGAATAATCTATGTCCTTTTTTGAACCTGAAATATTAAAAAAAAAAAATGAACCTTAAGAAAACAGTGCATGTGTCTAGATAATTTCAAAATCTAATTAACCAAACTTGAATCTCCTGGGGGTATATTTTCAGATTCCTTACAAAAATAAGCCAAAGGCTTTAGTGGATACTGTTAAAAACCACCAACAGCTCATGAGAACATTTTGATTCCATTCATAAAGCTTATCAAACTCATAAATTAGAACACAGGAAGAAATTATTCCCTATGTATTGGTTCTGAAAAACCATAGTTATTACTTACTGTTCACTCTACATGCTAAGAATTATCTTAGCATAAATAGTGAACAGCTTCTTGGAAAGGTCACGAAGTTTATATTTTCTCTCTAGTTTAAGAGAAGGTACCAAGCAGGCTGAAGAGAAAGTAGATTCCATCTGAAGTGAAGGAACTGTTACAGGTATGCTCTCCTTTAAGGTATTATAAAGATGCCTTTCATAGGGCACTTTAGGGAAGTAAAAGGACCCTTTTTTGGTACCTAGTGATATTAATGTTTAAATAAACACAAATGATAGTGATTTTAATGTTTGAGCTTTACATTGGTAGAGAAACTAATTACACATAGATGATGTAACTATGTGCATGGTTCATTAAGCAAAGAACTTAAATTATTAGCAGCTAAATTGTCAAGGAAACCAATCTAGCAGAAGTAATGTTGTTGAGCTACATCCACCCAACATACATTGCACAGTGTGTGACTCAGGAGCAGGTGGATTCTGCTGCTGCTGATAAATAGAACATTTTAAACACAGGATGAACAATTTCTGCTCCTTTCTAAAGCAAAAGAATTCTCCTCAGAAGCCAGCACTTTCTCAGAGCATTACTGGCTCCTGGTGAGCAGTCCAGAGCATTTCTACTCCAAGGGAGTCCCACAGACCCGCAGAAGGCATGAACAGCTGGCTCAAGACTCTGGACAGCTCTCAAAATAAACCCTGAGTACAGTTCTAAGCCAGCAACAGTAAACATGTGTAGGGGGAAGGGGTCAGAGAGGCAGCTTGGCATGTGTACAGGTCACTGCACAAGCCCAGGCATAATAAGCACCATTCATACCAAAACTCATCATGCAACTCAACACAAGTTAATCTTATGACACCGTTGTTTCCTCTGCCTTACTCATTCTTGTCATGCAAGACCAGACTTTAATATAAGTTATGTGGGGCTTTTTTGGTGGTTGTTGCAATTATTTTGTATTTTAAAGATAGAAACTTGTTAGAGACTATGAAAGATGTGCATTGAAAACCCTTCTACTACCTCTTCAGCCATCTACAACATTTCTACTTCAATGTGCTGAAGATCAATAGAGAAAAGGCACCAGCCTGGGGAGAACAAGAGCAGGGAGAGCAAGAACAGGCAAGCGTGGTGTCAGCACCTCTGTTCTGTCCAGGACAGATGTGCTGACAGGCACAAGTGGCTTTCCAGCAGCATGGATACTAAATTTGCTTGTACACACTGGAGATAACATGATAACATAATTGTGTGTGATATCCAAATTAGTCATTATATACAACGGTCCAAAATTGTGGAACTGTATTATTTACAACAAAAAAGAAAAAAATCTGAAAAAAGTTTCCTGTCTTTTAGAATTATCTAGCCTTGAAGAAAATTCATACAAGCCAGTAGGAAAGAATTTTATCATATACATTACAAATCAATTAACTGAACCATTGCCTGCCTGACTGTGAGGCTGCTTTTAGGCTGCTGTAGTAGCTCTTGAACAAAAATAGTGAGTGGAATTTTGCCTTTTTTTCCTTATTATGGGATATTGATGCATTTTTATGCCACTTGTATACTCTTTGTGGGCTGTTTTTTCTGCTACTGCTCTTATGAAACAAAATATTAAAATGAAGAGCTGCTAGAAATGAGAATGTTACAGATTTCCAGATCTAGTTTTATAATTTAAATGTGATATTATGAAGGAAAGGCTTAATGAACCAAATCTGTTTAAACCAATGTTTTTCAGTTTTGAATACAAATTACTTAAAAAAAAAGATGCCCACATAGACTTGATGGGAAAAAATGCAGGTTAGAAATTACTGTATGTGACAACAAATAGCTGGTTCTTAAATCACTTTTAAAAGATCCTTGAACTTTCAGAAAGTATAATGTAATAACTTCACAAGAAAGACACCTGAGCCCATGTGCTCCAACTGACTTCCATCCAGATTTCTGGTGGAACATCAGGAACAGCTGCTGGAGCAATGAAAGCTCCGGATTCAAAAGCCTTCTCTTGTGTGTGCTGTAGCTTAACACAGTTGCTGCCAGCTAGAGTTGCTGGGGCAAGGAAACAACCACTGAAAGAAGCAGGTGCTGGTGTTAGAGTGAGATGTAAAGTACTCCAGAAAAATGTGTGGAAGGAAGGAAAATGCATCCCAGGGAGATGGAATGGAGCAACATTTAGATTTGCCTTTCACTCTGTGGGATTCAAGCACATTCATCTAAATGGTTGCAGAGCTTGGTTGTAGAAATGTTTAATCTGAAAAGAACTTCTGAAGTGTCTCCCATGAATGTTACCCAGATGTCAGTTTTGTATCATGCATCATGCCAGGCATTAAAAAAACTGTCGCCAGGAGAGAGATTGAATTGAATCTAATAATAAATTTTCATATGGATTTCATCTGTTATATGAAGTAAAAACATTTTATACAAATATGTGATCAATATGTTGATCTCCAAAGAGGGAAGGACAGGAGTGTGAGTGCATGAAGCAGGCATTCACATCACCAAAGCTGTCAGACAAGAGAAGCACAACAACCTCCATTCATGAAGGTTAACCAGCAAAGTCAAAACCAAGATGAGCCCCGTGATACCCCTTTGGGAAGGGAGAGGGCATTAGCACAAAAACATCACACACAGTCAAGGAAAATCAGAGAAGGAAGAAATGATCACCTTAGTCTCAGATTCTAAGAACCACAAAGGATTTAATCTATAGTCCTAACTACATAGCACCAACTCTGCAGTACTGTGTGCTCAGTGATAGTTTGCTATAAACCAACAGATTTGTAGAATTAGTAAAGGATTAATCATTGACAAGAAGTGTGTTGTTGATGAATTATTTTGGTAAGGTTAATCTTCTAAATGCTCATTCCAGAAATCTGTAATTCCTTTTTCTTTATCCACATATATTCACCAGCAACAACATTATAATAAAGGTGCACTAGGTGAGCTATAGAATGCATTGGCTGGTCTCCTGTAAAGCATTTCAGTGCACAAGCTGCCAGCATGTCTAGTCCCACTAAATGCAACACATTTATTTTAACAGGTGTAGCATTAAGAAGTTTTGCTTATCTTGGGAAGTTTTGACATCGGATCTTCCACCCTAACATTTTGTCTTTGAATAATAAAAAAAAAAACAAACCACCCACTAGAGCCACAGAATTATAGTAAACATAGTAAACTCCCACCATGGACCGACCTTCCCACAGTAAAAACAAATTAACTCTGTCCTGTAGAGAAAGCAACTACAGGATCTATTAATTTTATTATTCTATATATCTCAAGTTACCATGATCTGTGAGATTATACTCTGATGTCTCTGAAGTCTCATAACTGTAGAAGATTTATTCAAAAACACAAGATAAGAATTAAGGAACACATTCCCAAAAATTATAAGCATGCTTTCTGCACAATCCCTAGGGAATACTTTTTCATCTTATATTATCTCTTGAAACTTAACTTTTGGAACAGTGTCTTGCCCTGAGTAGGGCAAGCATCACAAACTGATTTGAAGTCAAAGCAGGCCATGAACAGGCAAGAGCAAAAGTCAGGGCAGCAGCAGAGAGAAAAAAACACCAAGCGCTATCCAAACCAGTCTGCACTGGTCACAGTGCTCCACTGAACTGGGAAGGAAAGTAGGGAGACTCCAGTTGGCTGCATATATTTAATTTCTCTGTTTTCAGACCTATTCTCTGGTGAGCTCAAGACAGGCATTCAATATTAAAGAGCTGAGGGACAGGGACAGGAACAGAGTCACTAACTACAGCTTTAAATATTTTCAGTCTACAGTAGCTGCAAAATATCAAAATCATAACACTGTGATTTTGCCAGAGAGGTGAAACAGTAGTTGTGTTCTAAGAATTTAGGGCTTAGAAAATTAAAGACATTATTTTGACTTCTATTTCTTGCTGTTTTGCTTTTTTTGGAAATTCTCCCAGGACATTTCGGGTTGGTCTCTTTGCACTTCCTCAGTTGGTTTATGGGGATTTCCAAAATCCAAGCTACAAATGAAGACATGTATTTTATTATCACATCTAACACTGGGCACTATTAATAAAGGAAAATGTGATGTGTTTATATTAGTCAGAATCACAACATTTACAGGGGCAGACACAGCAGCTCAGGAGGACTGAAAAAATCTGTATTCTCTGTAGACAGAACATGATTAAAACACTGAACACTTCTCACATCTTTTCATAGTATCAGATAGGGGTCTAACTATAATTTGAAGATTAAGCAGCAAACTCTATAAAAACTCCACTCATTCCTTCATCTTCCCTAATACTATAGTTAAACAGAGAGCTCTAAATGTGTAAGAAATCACATGGAATCATCAAGCTTACTGGTGGCTGGCCATAAGAAACCGTTCCAAAGATTGGATTTTAAATCACTGATTCAGTGGTTTTAGGTCATTTGTTTTACTGAAATGCTGAAGTTTACCAGTTTTCTGTTTCTGGGAAAATGGAATAAAAGGCACTCTAGGATTCAGGAGCAAATGTGCTTTTATAGGATATTTTTCACCTGTTCATCTTGACCATTGATTTAATTCCTTATATGTCAGTGTCTCTTTTTATTTTTTTTCCCTCTCTTGTAGATTAAACTTATTAAGACAGGACCAATCACCTGGAGTTTATGCTCCCCTGCATGGCACAATGCACACAGGGCCCAAGAGCTCAGTTCCTAAACACTGCAATGACACCATGAAATACCACTGACAGTAGTTGAACTGTATCTGCCTGATGAACACACTGCATCAGTGTAGCTTTGAATGAATGACAGAACAAGGTCATCCTGAAGAGTACAGCCCACCTTCAATGTAGTGCTTTGTGCCTTCTTTTAAAAGCTGTGTTGGGTTGTACTATTTTAATGAAGCACAGCAACTACATACAAGTTTTACTGAAAGTCCATTCACAGCCAGAATGGCCATACTGAAATTGTGTGATTCTCCATCAAGAAAAGCATCTAGCCAGAATTACAAACATGCATCAAATATCCTACAGTTGGAGGAGGAGGGAGGAAAAAGAAAGCCCTTTCCTTTCTCTGTCTGGTATATTAAAATGTAAAGCCTTTAGAGCCAGCTCAGTCTTTTCAATATGCTCTTGGACAGTGCCCAGCACAAAGAGCCCAAGTCTCCAATTAAAGTGTCTATTCTCCATCACAAGAGCAATGAATGTGTATTGAATATATTCAATGGGCATTAATTCACCAAATAACTTAGGGTGATATTTCTGTTTCCTAAAAGGAGAGCTCGAAAGGAAGTCACTTGGGCTGTAAACAGAAGTTTATCATATTCCACTTCCTTCTGTGACAATTTTTTCTTTTTATGGCTACCTGATTTATAGCACCATACAGAGCTCAGCTGCCAAGTAAAAGGGAATCTGAGCAGCAGCAGAGGCTCCTCTCCCAGATTTTAACTCCATTCTCACTGTGGCCCACAGTGTCCACACAGCACATGTTTGCAGCCAGCAGAGCAGCCTAGAGATGGAATAATCACAGCACTCAGGAGAAAGACACTGCTTTCCCACATTCTGAGGGTGTGCCTTCCCAAAGAAACAGGAACAAACCACAGAAGCAGCACCTCTAATCCTTTTCTCACTCCAATTCTATGGTAGGAAGGAAGATACAGTTTATGCCAGTGTATCTAACATCTGAACTTTCAACTCACACCAGCCCGAAGGCACCTCTAGCCTGATCATCTGCTTTTCTGTCAGATAATAAGAACAGATGGTGATATTTGATACAAACTAATCAGCTAACTTAGCAAAGAGTTGGGTATACGTTTTCATAACAAGGCATCTGATGAGGTTTGATAAATAAAATTTCCCATGGGAACAGAGTACTGGAAATACCACCCTTATAATAGAAAAATAGAACTAATTCAATAAAGAGCAAGTGAAGGTAACCTTAATTATAGAAACCTCAGTGCTTACAATCTTTATGCTACCAGAATTACATTTGCAAAATATAATTGCCAAAAGGTGACTTTCCCACAGCTAATGTCAGCAGATAAATCAGTCACGAATGTCCTGTTCTTTTCCTAGAGAACGCTTGTGCAGTATTACAAGCATTATCAAATAAAATAACAAACTAAAGCTGGTCAGGAAATTTTTATTAAATGCTCTTCTTCAGAAAGTACTAATTTTTTATTGTCATTAACATTGGAGATTTTGGCAGAGAAGACTTGATTGATTCCCCCACTCCCCCCCCAGAAAAATCCCCAAACCTGAAGTGTCCAATTTCTATGATGTTTTTCACAGAGAAAATTAACCCATTTCTTTTCATTACTTTTGGCTCTCAGAAGAATAGTGATCTAAAAAACTTCAGGTAACAGTAGACAGCTTTGCTTGCTGATTTTTCTTTTTCATTTTGGAACTAAAATATATTTCAGAGATTATTTTTACCCTTCCTTCTGAATGTATTTTTACTTAGGAAAATATTAGAGCTATTATAGTGGCATCTCAGCTGTGCTGAGAATGAGCAAAGAAGTTTATTTAACAGAACAGGATACAATAAAACTTGCTTTTTTTTGGTCTGATTTCTTGCATTTGAGAGGATATCCATTACTGACCAAGAGCCAACAATGAGTTCAGCTATAAACTGAGTTAGCAGCTAACTCTGCACATCTCAGAATGCTCAGCCTTTTTCTGTGCACTCTTTTAATGGGCTTTCTCAAATACACACTCTTGACTCCTCTATTCATATTTTAAGTGCTGTTTGCATTATATTCCAGAGCAGCTTGTTGTTCCCACAGGATATTCAAGATCACAGGGTAAAATTGCTTTGTTGCCAATGACATTCTAGTATTCCAGAGTTGAACACTTAACTGTGCCACTATCACTCTAGCTGGTTCATTGCTCAGACTGTAGATGAATTTCACCTGAGAAAAACAGGATTTCCCAATGCAAGAGCTTTCCTGTCTGCAGACCACAAGAAGGCAGCATGAAAACAAAAACTACACAACAGGAGCAACAGCTGATAGGCCCATTTGGTGTTTCATCAGGTTTACCTGTCTAGGATAAATGGATTACTCATACCATGCAGTAATGTCACCTGCATCAAATAATAAAGTCACTAAACTGGAAGGAACTTATGGTTGTTTTGCAGGCAAACCTCCTGCTTAAAGCAAGGTCAACAGAAACAACTGTGTCAGCAAAATATCTATTTGTCTTAAAAGACACACAAGCCTAGTAAATTTCCCTGGTAACTTTTACCCTGTGAGGCTCTTTAAAACTTGATATCTTTAATATTGAAGACAGTAAGTGAACTAACAGCATCAGTAGAAAGGTCTTCCAAACAAAATGCTATTCTGCTTGGTAGTGTAGCATGACACCTGTTTCTTTGGGCTCATGTACTAATTTCTCAGCAGGAAGGCAAGAAGCAGAGGTATGTTTATTTGAACAGCTGAAGAGCAGTGCAAAGACTTTATGATGGGAAGACTATGACCTACAAAGTCTTCTCTATTGCCAGCTGTTTTTAAAACCTGTATCAATTTGAAACTCTATCATATATAACAAAGAACTGGGATTTTCTTACTTAGTGAAGTGAAAGATGCAAAGGCTCTACCTGATGCTTTGAAGAGAAATTAAAAACAAAAATTTACAAAACATATTTTTTCTTTTTGTCCTCATGGATCTTATTCTTAGCAGCAATAATCCCCACAAAAATAAAAAGGGTTTTTAGCCTTCTTCACATCTTTCAGCTAGGGATCAAGGTCAGCACAAACAAGAAGCTAGGAGAAGGTAAGTGGGGTGTACTCTACAATTCCTGGTGAACAGCCAGTGTCTACCCTTAGATTTTGAATTATTAGTCACAATGAAGTAGTGCTGAAAAAAATCTTCATGTCCAGACTCTGTTCTAAATAAAAAAAACACTGTTGGTGAAAAAAAAATTTTAAAAATCTACAGAAGAGAATTGATTGCAAATGAAAGAAAAAGTATTCCTGACTTGAAAACAAGAGGAGGAAAGAGCCCTCATTCACTGACAGAAACATGACAGAATTAATGACAGTATTTCATAAAACTCCAGTTTATGATTATTACATGTCACATTCCAAACATGAAACAGCAACATGGACATAAGTGAGCACCAGATAGATTCCTTCAGTTGTGGGAAAAAGAAAAGTGTGGGAAAATACAAATGGGAGGGGTAATGGAACTAGTGCTGACCTTTGTTCAAAGTTCCCAAGAGTAAATACAAAGCAAATCACAGCTTGCATTGTGGCAACCGTTTATGGTGCCCTACATTTGATTTGTGAACTCTGCTGTACTCAATAAAAACAGCAGAAAAGAGTGAGGATATAATCCCTCTTCAATTCTTCAGTAATTCTAGGACAAAACCCACTTAAGTGTGAGCTATTTTATTTACCACTGCAATGCCCAAGATATTTTTTCTGTATTTTTTCTCTATTTTTTTTCCTTTATGCTTCTTTTTCTCTCTCTCTTTTCCCTTCTTTGGTTGCCATTCTCAACAGAATATCAAAATGAACTAAACAAAGTTGAAAAGGAAAAGTTGTGTTCTTTTTCAGGAACAAAAAATAGGCCTCTATTATGCTGTAGCTCACAAGAGATGCATGCAGTCTGCTGCCTATATGCTTTCACATGTGTTAATAACAGTGTTTAAAAATTATTCATCATTTTGCATTCATTATAAGTAGTGTTTCTCAAAGTATATGTGCTGCTGCTTTGAAAACAATTTCTCTCCTAAAAACACAGCATTTTTTGTATTCTATTATTTTAGTTCTAAGAAAATTCACACAATGAATATTCTCAGACACTGAACCATTAAGGCATAAAATGAAAGAGCCACTGACCCCACCCTGCAAAGCCACTCAGCTGTGTACAGAGATCTTCCAGGAGCATTGTTGTTATTTTAAAACATTTGAATTGCTGCCAGACGTGCAAGATATGAAATCAGTTTATTGCTGCAGGGTGAGATTTTCTAGAGAAAGGTCCAACCCTCACGATGTTTACGGGCATTTAATACTACACAATAGAAGCTCAGAAAGTGGCTAATGTAGATATGAAGGAGAAAGGTTTTCTAAGACTTAAGGCACATAAACCAATATTTCAAAGAGAAATTACTAAGTTCTTCCCAGAACTGGAAAGAGCAAGAAGGTTTAGATCTCCTCTCAGACAGAAACAGAACTTCTACATTACCTTTCTTGCACTGTAATAATTCACTACTGACCAAACAAAGACTTTGCAATCATTTACCATTTCAGACTAGGTTTTTTCTGCTGTAAAGCTGGACATCAGACCCTTCCAGACCGTTTATTCATTAGACATGAAAGACACTGCCTCCTCAGTCACATCATCCTTCTCCACTGAGAAAGGTGGAGACTCTCCCAGCACTGTGTGTGAAAATACTATAAATACTATAAATACTGAAAATACTATAAATACTAATGAAATGAAATACACTCCTCCTTCTGGGTCTGCATGCTAAAAGGTGAATGAATGAGGCAAAGATTTATAGAATCCTCCAAAATTCCAGATCCTTCAGAGATTATTCACCAAATAAAACTGGATCTAGAGCTCTACTGTTACTTTTTCCAAAACCTGCTCAAAGTTAGCATTCCAAAACAGGGCAATGACAATGATATTCGTCACCCTATTACAAATAAAGGACAGAGCCTTTAAAAAGGATGCTGGCATGCTACAAATACCAGCAAAAACAGGGGTAGTGTCTCAAGTCTACAAAGCACCATTATTTCATTTACTTTAGCTTGGACAGCTCATGGCTTGGGTTTACCTCATGATGGTTCTCTAAAGAAATACAGTTTCTCACAGAGATTTTTTTCACAGCTCCTAGTCTATGAATTTCACTGCCAGACAGTATGACCATGCCCAAGAATCCTTTTTACATCACTGTTTTTGCAATTGTGTATTTGGCATCAAAGTACAAAATAAAAATGAGAATAGAACAATTGGTTTCTTAGCAAGTGCCTTTTTAATTTAAGCTTTTCAATAACTTTTGGGTCTGTTCTTGACAAACAGTAGAACCCATCAAAAAGCCCGTAAGAGAAGGTCTTCCTTTATCCTCACAAAAAAATAAGATCAACCAACCAAGTAGAACACTCTGTTAGTTAAAACAGACCAGCTTTTAGTCATTGCAAAGAACTCCAGCCCCCTCTTGTGACAAACCAGAAGACAAGCACCGCTTCATAGTGTGACACTGCACAGTTTTAAGCTGTTCCCATCCCAATAAAATTCCTTTTGAAAGATTGTGAGGCTGGAAGGAGATAACTTGGCTTCCTGTAGCTGCAATCGTCTCTGTCTTAACTTAGATAGAAAGCTAGCATTCAGATAAAATTGCACCAAGCAAGAACAAGAAGGCTTTTTTACCAACCAGCATGAATTCCTTCCTTCTCTGTCACTTGAGGGCTGTTAAGCCTACTGGATATAAAAAGTAGTTTTGGTATAATGTCTTGTTCCAGTGGTGCATAACACAGCTTTTGGGACCACAACATTATCAAATTCTCTTTAATCAGGGCACTTGTAGCATAAATTCTTCATTAATATGGTTGGCAAAAGGGTAAAGGACTAAGAAAAGAAGAACACATGGCAAAATGCCCATTAATTTTTGACCTGGTCTGACTAGATATACATCTGTCTAGATATATATACATAAAACTACTCATAGACTTTGTATCTCAGAAATTACAGTTCAGCAGTGAAGAGAATACCAGCCTGCACCACACTGACTGACTGACTCAACAAATGGAGCATTGGGAAACCAGCAGCAGCCATTTTCACTGCTGTAAAGGAAATTTGTCAGAGACCTATTGAGAGTATGAAAAAGCTAATAACTGACAGGACTTAGGCAGGATCCCAAACATAGGGTTAACTATCATGGTTCCAAAGGATTGGATTGACCCTTCCTGTATAATACAATTTCTAGTCCAGGATTTTACCCACAGGTAGGTAAAATACATTGCAGATGTTCTGCAGATGTAGAGAAGGGGTTTGTCTCTGCTATGCAGACTTGAAGAAGCATTTGGGGTCCTGAACATGACCAATGTTCAGAGCTGTCATGAGCTGACAACTCTGTTCAGACATACTGGTCCAAGCTAACAAACCTTCCACTGAGCATAACTGGGAAAGAGTCCAGTCCATCCCAATGCACAGCAATGTTTAAAGCGCAAACCACTTTCTAAAAATTTTCCAAATACAAATGCTCTGAACCACCCCCTAAAACACTGATGGTATTCCAAAATTATCAGTATAACCCCACATAACAAAGCATCATAATAATTCACTAATATCATTATAATGCATCCATTAAGACAGAAAAGCCCTCTTAGATATTTCCAAAATGTACAGTCAGCAAAGTGCAGTCATCAGATGTGTTTGGAAACTTTTGTAGCTCAGAGCATCTCAGTAGCTCCAGCTTGCATGCACACACAGTGCAGAGTTTCACTGGAGCCACAGAAATCTGCATTAAGCTGCACAAAGCTTTGAAGAGAATTGCTAAGAATCAGTCTTCTAGAATATCAGAATTGGGATTGTTTAAAGCCATTTCTGTCAACTGCAGATAGGCAAAGATCAAAAGCTTCAGATTAATTAAGATGATCAGTTATACATACAAACAGGCTACCTACTCACCTCAGACCATATCAAAACTAAAGTACCAGATCTCAGCAGTTCAACTCAAATTACTCCATTGACTGGCTTTGCTCAAAGACTGAGAACACAAAAAAATTCAAAGATGGCAGAAGAAAAATAATATCACTTCTACAAGAACCACTTCTACAAGAACCACAAACACAGTCCTCCAAGTACCTCTTCTCTGAGTGAGCCATCTGCTCTGAATAGGCAGTTTAAATGCCAGTTCACTGAAAGGTTTCCCTCAGCCTCAACTCTTGTATCTCTAGTTTCACCATCTGTTTAATTCTGGTCATTTCCTCACTGACACCTTCAATATTCTACTCTATCAGTGAGCACAGATTTTTCAGCACTTGGACTGTAGCTAACACAAAGGGGTGCCAAGTATGACTTACAGATTGCTGTAGCAATGGATAATTCAGTTTGAAGTCATGGAAAAAGGTATTGGTGTAAGTTTAAAGCAGATGTGTAATGACATGGCAATAGGCTTGGTTAAAGCTATAAGTGCCATTTAATTTTTCATTCAATACCCTATCTTCAGTTCTGGAGCCTGCCCTTGCTCCTCCCTCTAGCCATGCCTGTCACTGGTACAGGTGCATAGCTACTCATGTCTACGCAGCCTAGAGCTGTGTAATGTCATGTGATCACACAACTGTTTTCCAACTGGTAGAAAATATTCTAGCTATTAACAATCCACTTCCTTTCCCACTTCTTTTCCCCCAGCAAAATCCTGACAAACCTTTCTGATGTGATGCAAACCCGGACATTTACACATACAGACCCCATTCCTGACTCCCCTGAAGGCATGGACAAGAAGTCAACATAACTGAAGTTCTTTTACACTAACTCTGGTTCTTTCATACATTACTCTACTCTATTCCCACAGATATCTGTTTATGTTATTTATGGTGTGGCCTAGAAATTCCAGGTAGAGGCAGTACATCATAGCAGAGCTTGAAGTGGTCCTTAGAGACAGAAGCTGGAACTCAGTGTGCTGATTTGTTCTGTGCTGAGCAAAAGCCAGAGGATAGGAGCTAATATAATGTATTGGGAAGACTTTCCTATTGGGAAGCAGTAAACAATGTACCGGAAGCAGAAGAGAAGCTGCAGACAGACCCAAATTTAGCACTCATGACTGTGGTTCCAAAATACTACATATCAGTGCTGATATATAAAGGTTCCTTCAAGCCACCTTTCCCATTCCAAAATTACAGAGGGGTGGAAAATGCACTTTTCCCAGAACTATGCTGTCATGACTCACAGCATTTCACTAGATGAGTTTGCTAATATATTGCACATCATTTTAATGTTGATACACAGCACACTGTATGTTAAAATGAGGGAATCCAGAACTAATGTATGGCACCATACATCTTGTTTGTTAATTGACAGAGTGAGATTGTGTCTGATCAGGTGAAATTCATGTTCCATTCTTTACCACTTAATCCCACTGCAGCTTTGCTCTTTATTACCTAAGCAATTATTCTTCTAATGCAATGCAGCTCCACCACTGGAGATGATCTCACCTGTAAAAGGTTTTAAATGGATAGCTGCAGTTATGTTATACTAACATTAAACCAATCAGCAACAGATAACCACCCTCCCTGGAACTGAAACATCCCCAGCACACAGATTGCTGGTTATAGTACTATCAGCTCTCTAGTACCTTAGCACAGCTCCCTCAGCTTTTAACCAACCTGACGCTCTTCCTGCATTTGTACTTTGCTGAACACAAGCAGGCTCACAGCTTCCTGTGTGATGGTGATAACATATGTCTGACTTTGTTGTTGTCAGCTGGAGTGAAGGGGAAGACAATGCCCTTTGAACTGTGAAAAGCAGTATAAAGCTTATCAGATCCTCTCCAGATATCACTGAAGGAAATGGGCTGGAAGAGTTGGCCCCACATAGGAAATATATATAAAAACCTGTCAGTACTAATCTTTCTGAAATGTCATTAAAAACATAATTTTGCAAATCTGAGTCCCTGCTAGACAATGTCATTTGTTCAAAGTGAACTGAAGTAAAAGTGGTGAGGAAGAACTGTACAGCACACATTAAACTTAAGTACATATCACTCAGTAGTCAGTAGTACCAAGACTGTTTCATTTTACAATGCCAAAACAAACTCTTCTTAGTGATTATTTCTCTCTGATCATTTTCTGAAGCCGAGCTTTAAAGGTCATGTACTGTATAAATTATACACAACTTTTCCCACTGAACAGCTCATTCAGGGGTTTTGTTTATCTGCAAAGCCTTCTAGATGAACTGCAGCAAAGTAAGATCATGGAATGACCCCCACAAAAACTCCACACATAATAAAAAATGTATTTTCAGGTTAGTGCTAGTGTTATGTCCTTACTGACATACCAGATACTGTAGGTAGCATTAGTATTTAAAACTTTAATATGAATCATGCAATTTTATAATGATAAAACACCTATGTGACTTACCTTGTACTATATAGTCACAAAAACAGTTAAACAGCACAAACACAGAAGTTGTAGAAGAAAAAAAAATAATTTGGACATTTTTATATAATATTTGAAAAAAAATTCAAACAAAATACTAATAGTAATCATAAGGTTGAAAAGATTATGAACAGAGATACAGGAAACTCAATTCTTCCTTTTGATGTGCTCACTTGATGTCAACACCAGCTGAAAAGCAATTTTTCAGCATCTTCACTGACATAACTGGGGAACATTTCTAGTTAATACAAATGGAGATGAACAGTAGGGGGAAAAAATTAAAAACTATAATCGCCATTGCTCAATTTAGGTAACTGAAAGAAAAACAACCAAATCTGCAGATGTCAGGTGAAGCATCAGCAACAGAAGTGCTTCACGATCTCTTCACAGAAAAGATTTCATTTGCTGTGGGTTTTTGTTGCCCCTATAGCAGTATTAATGCACAGTACATAAGAAAACCTTGTGTTTCACACCCAGGACACTCGTTCTCTTTAGCAATGATTAAATAATTCAGAAGTCATGAAATCCCAGTGGAGATCATTTTGATGGTGTCTATATAAGAATGCAAGCAAGAGTAAATATTCTACATATTATTTAAAAATACCGCCCAGGCAAGTTTATTGGCAGGACAACATTGCAAATCTGCCCCAATTTATCAACGCTGTTCTCTGTTCCAGCTCTCTGCCACAATGCAAGCTTCATGTTTCCGGCGGAGAGGAAAAGGACAAGTCGGTTTTTCTGATATGGGGTCTTTGTTGGCTTTTTTCCCTTATATTTATAGCTCTTGAAATGATGTGGAAAGAATGCAGCTGGCTGATGTCAGCCAGAGACCTGTACCCATGTGGCTTTGCTCAGAAACTACTGCCCAGTTTCAGGAGCTCAGTGTTCTATTGGACAAATCCAAATCCCAAATACCTTAGGACCACTGCTTAGTGATTGTTGGTAAAGCAAAGATTGTTGGTTCTGTTGATCAGAACTCCACTTTGTCACTGCCAATACACACTGAGAGCCCTGAAACCCTCTCCTTGAAAGGAGGGGATCAGTCTATCAGACCAGGCAGGGAAAAGGAGCAAGGAAACACTCCTGAGATAAAACTGAACTAATTCACTCAAAGCCCCTCAAGAAGGCTATAAAAGAACCAGGATGAGCTTCTCCTTAGTCCTGGTCTACCACAAGGTCATCTTAGTTTTTAAGTCTCACAATACTTAGCTTTTTTCAGCACTGTCTCTGAGAGGAGTTATATCTTCTCTTTTCATTATTTGCAGGAGATTTCATAAATATTAGGATTTCATATCTGGTTTTACTTGTATTCTGTTTTATTTTGTTTACTAGAGAGACTTTGTCGAAAAAGTGCAAGTGTTCACAGACCAATATATAAAGTAGCAAGGTAAAAAAAGTAAACTTTCTGCTCTCTGACCCAATTAATCTCAAGAAGGTGACAAGAAAGGAGCAAAGTTCCCTTTCCTGTATTATTTCACACAGCTTAAATTCTGGAAATCAGAGACTTCCCAAGTACACAGAAAATAGAGATTTGACCTTCCACAGAGGCAGGAACTCAATTTTTTTTCTACTTTCTATTCAAAATGAAATTCAGAACTGGGATCCCACAGTATTCAAAATTACACGCCATGAGGGCAAAATAATCCCCTGTTACCTGGACACTTCACAGTAACAATTCAGAGAGATGAACACAGCTGATGCCACTCACCTGTACCTTTTCCACAGCCAACAAATCCTGGGGGCTCAGGAAGATTTTGTGCGGTGACACTAAAGATGAAGCTGGCATTGCCTTAAAATGCAATAAAACAAATTAAAAAGCAAGCGCCATCTCAAAATAAAAAAGAAATCCAAAACATGAGGACAAAACCTACAAGAGCTATTACTTTCACACATAGTTATTTCTGAAGACCATTCATACAAATGGACCCTGAGACAAACCGTGAGAGTGCCCATACTCAGAATATGCTATTCAAGCTCTGCTGGCAAAAATCAGTACAGGCTGATCTGTTCTAATGGGGAATAAACCAGAATAATTTCAAATTCTGTAATGTTATAAGGGACTGAGGGTTAAGAACACTTGTACTCTGAGGCTAGTAAAGCCAGATAGAACAAAAAGTGAATAAATAACAGACCAGCTCTGGAACTCGAAAAGCTCAAGAGGCAAACAGTTTGTAAGAGCAAATTGATACATCTTGTGCCATGTCATGTAATTTTGTAACTGCAAAAGGGAACAGTTTTACATGTATTATATATAACAAATAAAACAATATTCCCTGGGTTCTCACTAAAAGAGTTCCCTATACAATGACCTGGGAAAAACATGTCCAAAATATGCTCAGTGCAGCTGTAAAATTTACAGCTTCTTTTCTGAAGCTCTTTCTGTGGAGAAATTCTTCCTGTTGAAATAATCCATAACTTAATCTTTTAAATTTCTTTGTAATTCTATGCTTCAAAAGTTTTGCAAGGTACAAGCATTGTTAGGCACCATTCTCAAACCTAGGATTAAGAATTGTATAAATCTCAAGATCATGGATTGATCTTATCTACTCTCAGGATGCCTCTTACCACACAGCAGGTGCAATCATGGCTGTTAACTCTGTAACATCCCATGCCTAGGGACGTTAAGGGAAAGCAAAATGAAAAATAGCAGGGAAAGTAAAATGAAAAATAACTTTTTATTTACTAAAACATGATTCAGGAGAGATGACGCTGTGGTGAGGACAAGGAAGAGAAAAGGAACAAGCTGATCCAGGAGATTTTACAAGAAGTCTGGGATACCCACCTAAAAGTGGTATCTTGAGGGCTTGCTTAAGAGCTTTGCACCTAGGGATGTTGTCTACTGATGCTCTTCCTGCTCCCTTCACTTTATCCTCATTCTGCTGGCAGGGTTAGTTTAAAGATTATTTAAAATTAGATGAAAGAATTAACTCTGAGGACTATTCAGTACACAACTTAGTCAGAAACAGCCACTTCAGCTGCTCCAGTTTGCTGTGCCCACTTGAGCTGACTCAAGTGACAGCTGTGACCAGCTCACCTGAGTCAAGTCCTTGTGCAGTCAGTGTGTTTCACAGTTCTCTCTCACTCAGACCTGTCTTTCTTCCATGAGTCAAGCATTCAAAACCCTTTCTGTCTAACCTCATTCTCACCTCTGCACTGATCTGGATTCTGCAGCTCGATCAGTTTTTCTTCATCAACACTTTTCCTTCACCACCTGACACAGGGAGGGTTCGTCCATTTTGGCTCATCCCACCTCCTCTGGCAAGCCCTCTGCTGACCCTTCCTGCCTCTCTGGGAGCTCAGCTCCATCTCTGTCATGTTCCAGCTGGATTCAGTCACTTCTGAAACAAAAAAGCATTTCAGAGAAGCCAAGAACAGGGCAGGAAGAATTTCTTACGCCTTACAAAAACATACATGGGACTGAAACCTCCATTACCATGTTATCATAGAAGGGTTTGGGTTGGAAGAGGCCTTAAAGGCCATGGCAAGGGACACTTTCCACTATCCCAGGTTGGTCCAAGTCTTGTCCAACTCAGCCTTGGACACTCCCAGGGATGGCACAGCCACAGCTTCTCTGGGCAACCTGTGCCAGGGCCTCAGCACTTTCACAGGGAAAAACTTTTTCCTAATATTATATATATAAGATATCATTTCCACAATATTATAGATATTATATGTTATAAAACATACATATTATATTATATTATATTATATTATAT
>JAWWMS010000105.1:260043-273717 GCA_035048045.1 Chlorospingus semifuscus
AGAAAAGAGGTGGTAAAAGATAAGCAAGAGAAGGAAGGAAAGTACTAATTTAAGATTATTGGCACTTGTGTGCCAAACAGAAGGAAAGGTGCCACTGCCTTGGCAGGGGATTGGACTAAATGGTCTCCAGAGGACTCTTCCAGCCCTAACTATTCTGGGATTCCGTGGCTCTGTGAAACAACCACAAATCCAGCCAGCGTACAGAGCACTCCATGCCTGCCTGTATCTCGGCTTCCAACGCTTCTAAACCACCCTCACCAGCTTGTACAAGTGATGGGTGAGCGCTGTGAGCACGGGGGAAGCACAGAGCGAGAGCCTGGTGGCGAGCAGCGATCCCAGTGCACAGATCAGCAGCCACTCCCGAGCCTGGCTGGCGGTGTTCCGGAGCCCCTGCCGGGGTGCGGGATGCGGGGCCCAGGGTGCCGAGATGCGGGGCTGGCTGTCCCTGCTGTGGTGACCCCGCAGTGCCGTGCCCGAGCAGGGGTTGCACCCACATCCCCCAAAAGGAGCACGCCTCTTCTCTCAGGTGTATGAGGGAGTGATTGCATTCCAGCCCCTCAGTGTTTTAACCCTCAGAAGGGATTTTTTGAGCAGAGGCTGTGCTTTCCTCTCGTATTTTCAGAGGGAGGTCTTCAGATTTTGATATGAAACCTCTGATTTCTCTGAGCTCCTCATGTGATGCTCACTAAAAACACGGGGCTGCTTGGGAGTGAGAGCTCTTGCCTGTTGTGCAGTGCTGTTTTCCAGGCTTCCTGCTGGTCCCCTCTCTTGCCTCTGACACTCAGGACTTTGGAGCAGAGGTTCTCTGTGTTTATACAGCTGCTAGTACATTGCAGATCTACCTTTTGACTGGAAGCTCTAGGTGCTATGGTCAAATAAATAATATATCATATTAACTTGCTGAAAAACTTAACTATCAGGTGATTAAATATTAACAGTAAATAAGATGTTTACCTCTGTTTCACAGCCAAATGTACCCCAGGGAGATGACTAACAGTTCAAATTTAGGTGAAAATATTTTACAGTAGGTGAATTCTGGTTTTGAATTTTCTAAATCTTGTTTGTCTTTGTTTTTATTTAATTCCTGCATTTTTGTTGCAGCACTAAGCACTAAGGACATGTACTTAGCTGCTTTCCACTGTTGTGACTGCACTTATAAGCTATGTTTTTTACCTACTAATAAGTAGGTTTTTCTCCTGTACCTCAGAATCCTCCACTGACATAAAACTTCCCCATGGATTGCCCTAGCTGATGCTCTTGACATATTGTTTTGAGGGAGAATGATGAGCTTTCTGTGAGCTTGGTAACACTTTGTGACTCTTTCTGTCATTCAAAATGCTTGTTAAGGCTCTCTTACCAGAATGTTCACTTTTAGAAAAAGACCTTCGGTGGAAGTTTTCTAACTAAGTTAGTCACTATCATCTAGTCTCATCTCCTGATGTTACCCATAAATACAAGCACCCTTTACAACAGAATCATGACAAAAAATGTAAACTTTAATCTTATTCAGCTTCTCTTTTTTCCTAAGGGGCGCACTGCAGAGTTGCATTTGGTGCTCACAGGAAGAAGAGGGACCTGCTGCGTGCAGTCCCTGCCTGTCAGGCACCAGCCCACGGGTGAGTAGCTGCCTGCAGGTGCAGAGTGGTAACTGTGTGCCCCTGTGTCTCTTTTGAAGCTGAGGAACATGCTGGGGTGTCCTGCGTGACAGCGTCCATGGATGACATTCAGTTTGAAGAGGCTGCCAGGTACAAACCAACTGACAACAGTCAGATGTTTCTGTTCTGCAGACTCTTATTTGGCAGAGATAAACTGAGGCATTATAAAATGGGAGAGAGCAGACCTGTGGACTCACCACAGCCACAGGGCTGAGTCTCAAAACTGCTCTTTTCTACCTGTGATAGCCTGACCCATCCAGAGAGCAGATCCACCTCACAGGGCAGAAATAAACTCTTGTTAACTTCACTTGGCAGTTGAGAGGCCTGGTGAGAAAATGATGGCCCAGTGGTCTCTGGCTCTGGGGAATGGCTGCAGGCCACTGCTTATCTCTGTTAAATAAGCAATATTACCTATAAAACTTACTGTTATCAGTGTTTTCATTGCTGCAAGGTCTCTTTCAGTTCACTTCTTAACATCTGTCTCTTTCAGCTATTTTATAAAAAAGATAAATGGTTTACATTCACTGAGCACTGAATTAACTGAGTCTACAAGACAACACAGGACTGAACTTGTTTTACCATTTCTCATGGTTTTCAGTGGGATAAAAGACACTGTAAGAGGAAATGGGCCCTTTATTCCTAACCCATACCTTTACAGAAACCTAAAGCCATTTCTGGGTTTAGTGTGGTTTCACACAGGGCAATCTAGGTGTTGGAGAGTTTTGTTCAGACGTGGCTTATAGGAAAAAGGGGCCATGATCACATACAGCTGGTTAAGCAGTAAAAAGCAGCTGTAAGCAGTAAGTTCTCAGCCTTCTGATTACCAGAAAAACAAAAACACTGCGTCCTTGATCAAATGATGAGAAAAACATGGTGAAAAACATGGAGTCCTTGAATGTAGTCAGCAGCAGAGTGAAAAACAAGTATTAGTCTCAACAAGAAAGCCACAGGTATTAGCAACAAAGGAGGGGTTGACATGTAATCTGTGACCAATGATGAGCTCGGTTTTTGCAATATGTATGAGCTTGATTAACACTACTATAAAAGTGTGCAAGCTGGATCAATAAATCCGAGACAAATGATCATCACTAGGATGTGCATGTCTCCCTTCGCTCCGTCAGCCAACAACTAGGACCCTGCAAGTCCTTAGAGCCCCAAACACCACCTTTAATCTGATACACAAGCCCTTGGGAAATGACTTCATTTTCCAATTGGAAATGGTAAACATTTTGGCCACTCACCCAAGCAGACAGGGAAGTGCCAAGCGAGAAATGGGTAAACTTTGCTGGTTTTCTCCAGAACTAAAGCTGCCAGCAGCTGGGACACTCCAAATCCTTAGAGCCCAAAAGGCCACCTTTCATCTGATACCCAGACCCTGGGGAAAGGACTTCTTTTTCCCATGGAAAATGGCCTCTCTTTGCAGCCATTTGCCCTGGCCAACAGGGCAGTGCCCAGTGAGAAATTTTTAAACTTTGCTGGATTCCTACACAACTAAAGCTGCCAGCAACTAGGAGACTGCCAATCCTTAGAGCCCCAAAGGCCTACTTTCATTGATACCCAGATCCTGGGGACATGACTTCATTTCCCCATGGAAAATGTCCTCTGTTTGAGGCCACTCACCTTGGCCGTCTGCATGGTTCCCTGTGTGAAATTTGCAAACTTTGCTGGTTTTCTCCAAAACTAAAGCTGCCGGCAACGAGGACCCTGCAACTCCTTAGAGCCCCAAACATCACCTCTCTGCTGATACCCAGGTCATGGGGAAATTACTTCTTTTTCCCATATAAATGGTATCCCTGTGCGGCCACTTGCTCTAGCAGAAAGTAGGGTGCCAAGCAGGAAATTTGAAAATTCTTCTGGATTTCCCTAAAAGTAAAGCTGCCAGCAACTAGGACCCTGCAAGTCCTTAGAGCCCCAAATGCCACCATTCATCTGATACCCAGACCCTGGGGACATGACTTTTTTTTCCCATGGGAAATGGCCTCTGTTTGCGGCCACTCATCCTGTCTGACAGTATTGTGCCAAGCAAAAAATTTGAAAATTTTGCTGGATTTCTCCACAATTAAAGTTGTCAGCAACTAGGACCCTGCAAGTCCTTCGAGCACCAAAAGCCATCTCTGGGCTGATACTCAGACCCTGGGGAAATGACTTCTTTTTCCCATGAAAATGGTATCCATTTGCGGCCACTTGCCCTGGCAGGTAGTGCGGTGCCAAGTGAGAAATTGGCAAACGTTGCTGGATTTCTCCAAAACTAAAGCTGCCAGCAATTATTTTCCTGTTTTGCACCATGATGTTATGGACGAATGAGGCCAGAATTTCTTCAGAGAAAAAGGCTTTAATTTATTTAGAAACAGCTACAGGAGACAGAAGGCCCAACATAGGCTTAGAGCCGTACGCAACAAATCAAAAAAATAAGTGTGTCTACTTCACATACACACTGGGCTCTCCAAGAAGTGAGTTCCTCAAAAGAACCCCGAACTCAGCTGAACTCTCATTTTCATAACCCCCCTTCGGGTCCAGGATCAGTAGGTATTGAATCCATGTGGTTATTGGCTTGTTTCTGATGTTCCTATTGGTCTTTATTGTTGTTCATTCCTGACCAATCATTTCCTTGGGGCCTCGAATGATTGGTTAGGTCTTTCATCCAATCTCCTTCCACGGCACTGGTTTTATTGCACTGACTCTGTTTCTGGATGTTATTCTGCCCCTTTGGACCATTCCCCTGCTATATCCTGGACCCTTTAGAACTTGTAAAGAACATTGACTAACCCCCTTAAAACAATAACTCCCCTTCCAAAGGTTTACAATAATCAACTCAACCTTTACTCAATACAAACTGAATCTTACTTACAACAACAACACAAAGTGAGCACACACACACTGCAATGTCCAAAGCAAAAAGAAGAAATATTTATTTTCTGACTCCATTTATAGAGTATTTGTTTTGGTTTAGAGCAATTTGGGAGAGAATTTTCAAAGGGGTTCTTCTAGGAAAAGCAGATTCAATCGGCTCTTCTTTCTTCTAACTGGTTTGGGAGAAAATACTTCTTTGGAGAAAGGTGGAAAAAAATGGTTTATTAAACAATAAAACCTAAAAAATATTAAACAATAAGACCCTTTGCCACTCTAAAAGAGATGACAGACTGAGAAAACCGTCCCCGGGTTGCAGCTCAGCTCACTCAGTCTCTTATCAGTCTTTCTGGTGCTGGCCAGGCCCGGCTTGGTGGGCTAGAGATGTGAGCTGCCGGTGCTCCCCTGGCTGTTCAGTTTAGAGCAGGTTTCAAGAGATCTAAAGAAAAGGAAAAAAACCTACAGTCCAGGGAAGTTCTTTGCTTCAGCTAGCTAAAACTAACTAAAAGCAAAGGAGAGCTCTGTCTCGCTGTGTCTATCCGCAGACATCAACAGTCTAGGAGCAGGAATGTGGAGGAGTGAGAGCGGTGTCTGGAGAAAAAAAAAAACTGTGCACTTCTTCTCTCTCTTTTTCGCTCTCTGCAATATGTCTTAAAGGTGCAAAACTTATTATTCAGCATAAACAGAACAAGACGATTGGGGATAAAAGCATCATATAGCCAACTCAGGACATACAGAATTCAAAAAATGCCAGTGGATTGGAGGATTAAAGTTCCACATCTCCAGTGACACTGGACAAACCAACAATCAATTTTCTCCTCCTCCAGAAAAGAATGCAAAACAATCATTATTTACATGAGAGTGCGTGACAAGCTCTATTAGAAAAATGTAAACATCAGAAGGCTAGAAGAACAGGGTGACATCTCACCCATTTTTGGTTAAAAAAAGATAAAGAAAAAAGAAAAATGAACAATGTTAAAAGGAAAAATAGAACAATGTTCAGTGTCCACTCATGGAGGAATCATTGGAGTGATCACTCGCGTCGTCTGCATCTGAGTCATCACTCAATGATTCATCTACCTGATGACTTTCAGTTTGGTCACAGTTTCCATTTTGCCTGTCAGCTGGATTCTATCTCTGTGGTCACAGGACGAACACACTTCAAAGGTACCCAGCATACCCAGTATCTGTGGATACGCATGCATACCCACACCCCAAAGCGATAAGGTCATAGGGACCTTCCCACTGTTTGGTGACTGAATTCTGCACCTGAACCTTCACTCGAGGCTGATGTGCCTCATCCGCAGCTTGCAACAAGAGATGATGATTCGAAATGACAGGGTTATTTGAATGCTGCTGCACAGTAAGTTTATTTATGGTATACAAAGCTTTTACCAACTGACTGTGCGGGGTTCCACCCTGCATTCCCCGTTTCTGTTTTTGAAGAGCCCGCTTCAGAGAACTAACAGCGCATTGTACAATAGCTTGACCAGTTGGAGAAAGAGGGATACCAAACTTGTGTGACACAGGCCACAACTGCAGGAACTGCTGCACCTTTTGCGATGCGTAAGCAGGACCATTGTCAGTTTTCACAGCAGAAGGGGTATTCCCAAAGGTGATCATGTTGTTATAGATGCATAAATTGTTGGCTCTTACAATTAAAGGGTAAACATTATCTGTATGGTACAAGAAGTTCTATAAATGTATGGTTGTGTTACTGCAATGTCCTCTCCCCAGTATGTTTTATCATGCAATAGTTTTGCTAATCCACAGATTTGGGAAGGTTGCCTTGTTACTGTGGCAGCACCTGACCTCCAATCAGAATGTAAGAAAGTAACTTCTACTACTGGACATCAAGGAAGGAGTTGACTGACAAGGCTCTGGGAGGGGCTAGAGATACAAAAGGTGAAACATACTTCTTGAAGAGGAGGCAGTCATGTGGTGGGCAGCGAAGAGGGCAGTTCCAAGGTCTGCTTTTCCTTATTTAGTCTTTTTCTTGTATTTTTGTTAAGGTTTAATAAACTCTTTAAATTTTTAAGTGAACAGTCGTTTCTCACAGTGTGGTCTTGGCTGAGTGCCAATATGCACTTGGCCATAATAACCTTTGCTCTATGGTCCTTGTCTCCTATTGTCCTTTATTAATTTTTTTAAATTTTCACAGAAGAGTGAACATGTTTTTCACAAAGTCACAACACCCATGCTGGACAACCAGGAGGCTCTTAAACAAATACTCTTCATCTTAAGCAAACTGCCTTAGAATGCTTCAATAGTTAAGCCACAATAGTTAAGCTCTTCCAACAGTTACAGTGAACTCTGGGTTCCAAAAAGGCAATTTTTTTCCAGAACAAAAAGCTGCAAAGTGCACACAAAAGTGTGAAGCTGTGATGCCTCTGACTGTGGATCTCCCTATATCCCCTTTGTGAGGAGGCTCCGTGAGCAGCACCAGCAGTCCTGAGGGCCCAGCTCTCTCTGCAGGTGTGTGCCCCAGAGACACTTCCCAGCCAGGCACCAGAGGCTGCCTGGAACCTGCACAGCAACAGAAGCTTTTTACAAGCCCACAAAAAAAATTAAATCAACTCTTAATTAAAGTATCTAGAAGGAAACACCATCTGTAACACACCATACAGCATGTTATAAATGATCAGACAGAAATCCAAATTAATAGATGTGAAAGATTTTATTTTCGCAACCAAAATATGGTCATCAAAAACCCACAGCCAAAGAGACAGCATTGAGCCTGGGATCGGCGCTGGGTGAACACAGATCCGACCTCTATCACATTGGATCTCCCTCTGTTCATGCATGCCGCTTCCAGAAGGGCTGTTTTATACAGTTTTTTATGCCTGAGGCAGAGGTGCCCCAATTTCTTTTGTAATCCTGCATATGCATGAAAGTTCTTTCACTGTGCAGGGCTATTTCCTCAGTAGTAGCAAGCGCTGATCATGTCAGGGGAAGTGGCATGTTCAGATGTATCTCTCTTGAAGACTTTGGTTATCTTGATTGATGGTATCTATCTATCAAGTGATGATCACCCTTGGGTGTCTCCTGATGGCCCCGGCGGCGGCCGTTCGTCGCGCTGGCCACGTCTAATCATGGATAAACTAGGCACTATTCTCCTGCTGCCTTCAGGAATTTCGAAATTCTGGAGTGGTTATCTGTCCCTGGGCTGCTTGTGGTCAGAGACACGTTGAATTTTATAATTTTATAACATACATTCTCTCCTTGAGCATGAATTACTTTATAACATATATTACACTGCATATGGTTTTAAAATAGTTTCCCACTGAGTGTTTGAAAATGTTTCAACAACTCTTCATCAGCCTTTTTCCTCCCAGCCCAGTTCAGCCCAGCCCCCAAGCCTGGCCAGGCTCCTCCTGGCCACAACCGGGCCGGGCCGCTCCCCTCGGAGCCCGCTGCGGAGACGGTGCCGGTCCGGCCACACGGACCCACCTGCGCTGGGTGCCGAGCACAGCACGGGGAGCCCAGCACAGCCCTCGCAGCCGCTCCCGGCCCCCAAGGCACCTGGTCTCTTCTCACAGCCCGGCACTCCCAGGAAGGCTGCAGGGAGGTGCCCGTCAGGTGCTGCCGCGGCACCGGCAATCACTGCGCTCTCTCAGCAGCGCCCCGAGGCCGCCGCTGTGTCCAGCTCTGCTCCAGGGCAGCATGGCCGCTCCTCCTGCACAGTGGCCCTGTGGCTTCTGCAGCACCGCTGCGGCCTCGGGCTGCCGCTTCCAGCTCCCACAGCTCGCCTACGGCCGCCCTTCCCATGCCAGAGCTGTGCCAGCGCTCCAAGCACCGAGAGGGGCTTGAAACCGCCTTGCTTAGGTTGGAAAACCTCAAGAGACCCTTCCAGGCCTCCTTATGGGCCCCCGAGGGACTCCAACCCTGAGGCATTCCCTCGGATCGGGACAAAATGCTGCCCCAGGGGAGGGACTTTGAACTCCCATCTCCGGCAGCTCCTTGCCCTAAAGATCCAGGGAGCTGCCCCGGTGCCACAGATGGGAGTTTGGGACAGGGAGGTTCCCTCAGGCCCCGATGCTAATGTTTAGCCTGGAGTCTCTCGCTGTTCCCAACTCCCACGCAGCCCCGGGTGACCGGGTTCCCCCTGCCCGGTGCCGCAGGGCCCCGAGCCCATGGTCAGAAAAGGATCAGTGTCCATTCCCGACCCCTTGCCAGAGACTCTGGCCATTTCCCAACCCAGCACAACCTGCAGCTCCCACCGCAGCTGCCCCAAGGTGGGCACCGGGGGTTCCGCTATGAGGCCCGGGTGCCTCCGAGAGGGATGGAAAAGAGACTGGTTTATGAGGATTCCTCTGCAGACATCTCAGTGAAGGTCACCCTGGCCACCTCCTGAGCCATAAGGCCACAGACAAGTTTCAGATACAGAACTCTGTCCAGAGCTGCCAGGGGAGGGAGGGAGGGAGGGAAGCCATTAGATAATCACAGTCCTGAAGGCAGTGCCTGGACTTGGTGTTTGTTATAAACAAAAATCTGCCAAGTTTTTTGTGAGAAAAAGGTTACCACTGTTGCTGCTGGGGTGCTGCTTGTGTGTTATGGTAATTACGGGTCGTTGTCGTTAATAGTTGCTTTTGTATCAGTAAAAGCCCTGGCTGGGGCTGAGTTAATGGCTCTTCTCTGGGACAGTGAAGGGTGGGGACCTCCCCGAACAGTGAGGAGAAGAGACTTAGGAAGGAGGGAGACATGCAAAATAACCCCAAGACTAGCATGCCATGAGAAGCTACTGCTTCTAGCTTGCTAAAAAAGACCCCCAAACAACGAGCCACCTAAGAGTTGAGAGACTGGAATGATGTCTGGACGTGAGGAACGGAGTGCTGAGCCTGCAGAGATGCTGAACACCTTCGTAGTCCCTCTCACCCTGAGCACCGGAGACGTCGGGATGGGGAAGGGGGGCGAGACTGCGGAGGCGAAGCAAGGGGTCACCACGCCCTAAAGACTCCCACGAGGACCGGACCCCCAGCTCTGCTCCTAGTGGACAACGCTGCGCATATCCTGCTCCTCCTCGTCGCCCTGGGAGAGACAACGGGAGACTGCAGACCCGTTGAGCTGCCCAACCCTGAGCTGATCACTTTTAATAAAGGCATTAAAAGGAGAAAAAGTCTCCTGCCCTGTTTATTTCAGTGTTGATACTATTTTACAGACAGATAGCTGTGATTGTCTCTGGACATTAATTCTCATGCTCAGTCTATTCTTTCAGATCTTTCTTGAAGTGGATTGGAGGCTTTGGGGGTCTTGAGTGGTCACTTCTCCTCCCCACTAGATCAATCTTTGGTGGACAGATCCTGCCCTTTCCTGTGCTGATGCTGTCTTTAGTTTGTTGTGTCTCCAGGGACTAGAAAAAGGATGTTAGTGCCAGAAAAGTGGTGCCCTAGCCTCACATGGCCCCTTCCACGGTCACATCATGTTCTTGCTTCTTCACCAACAGTCCTTGGATGGCTTTCCGTGTTTGAGACATCTCCATCACTCCCCTCTCTTCTGGGCTCCTCCCCATACCAATAATAAGCTGCTCCTAAGTGATCTTGGTGTCAGTTAATAAACAGATCTTTGAAAGTGTAACTAATTTAGAAAGTAAACCTGATCCCTTTGTCTTCACCAAAGATCTGTAAAAAAGGACAGGGCTGGTGTAAAGCAAAATAGGGCTTAATATTGAATCACTTTAGAAGTTCCCCTGCACCATCCCTGCACTGAAAAATATTTCTCACTAAAAATCTAGCACTGCATTAGTATCAGTGACATCCTGCCCCCAAAAGGATAACTACAGATACTAATAATGAAAAGTTAGGCCACTCCAATATTAAATTAAAGCTTACAGTGATTTAATAAAAGCATCCCAAACCTCTGACCCTAAAAATAACCCCTAATCTAACTCTATCCTACCCAGACTGTAAGTCCTAGACCTACGCCTAACCAAAGCACAGCCCTAACCCTAACCACTAACCCCTAACTGTGACGTCTAACCCTAATTGTAACACAAATCCTTTCCTTTACTCTGTCTTGCTTTCAGTGTTGGGGCCCTTGGCTGGGCTGGTGGTGTCCAGATCATGCTACACCTCTGTGCAACCCAGGTGTTGTCCAGGTGGAGTGCTGTATTGTAGCAGGTGTTATCCAGGTGGATCCACACCTGTGTGGAACTCAGGTGTTGTCCAGGCATAACACCATGTAGGAATGTGTGACCTAGGTGCTGTCCAGGCGTAGTGCATTTTGCATCAGATGTTATCCAGATGTATCTATGCCACACGTCTTTGTGACTCAGGTGTGTGTCTGTCACATCCATGTCCAACCCAGATGTTGCTGCCTCTCACTGACAATTTCCCTCCTCAGCTAATTCTGTCACCTTCATGAGAACAGATGGGGATGCATACACATTTCAGACATGACATCTGTTTTGCTGCCTACATGCATCTGTGTACACACAGCTGATACAGGTGTTGCTCAGTGGGCATTTATTGCTGTTTCCATCATAATGCAGCCTTTGTGGGAGCACATCCTTCAGTGGGGGGTGGGGTGAGGGCAGTTAGGCAACCCCCCCTACCCTGAATGTGCCAGGTGTCACTTGCTCATGACCCGCAGATATACACCTGCTCCTCTGTGGTCCTGGGGGGGTTGGGGGATACTGAGAGGGTCTTGTGGGGTGTCAACGGACTCCAGGGGGCCTCAGGGGTCTTTGACAGGGTGCCAGGAGTCTCGGGGGGTCCCTCAGTGGCCTTGAAGTGGTCAACACGGAAAGCCCAGCGCCCCGGGACCCCCAGGTTGCTGCGGTGGCTGAGGCTCTGCACTGCAGGTGTGCGTGACCCTGGCACATTGTAGTAGTGGACATCATCTCCACTGTTGAACCCAGTCTGCAGGAGAGAAGATGAGGGAAGAGGGGGGAACATGAAGAGAGGGGAACAGGGGGATGGGAGAAGGCAGGGGGTAAATTTTGCCCAAATTCCCGTTGAATTTTACCAAAAATGAGATTCATTTCACCCCAAATACACTTCATTCCACATAAATACCTCTGATTTCAGACCAAATCTCCCTGATTTCACTACAAATTTCCTTAATTCTACCCCAAATTCCCTTAAATCCTACTTAAACCCCCCTAATTTCACCCCAAATCCTTTTAATTCCATCCAAATCTCCTTCATTCCACCCCAAAATGCTTTAGCCCCCTCAGGCCCAGAATCCCTCCTAGCTGAGCGTCCCCCATCCCTTGGACTGTCCTCATCTGCACAGGGATGTCCCCATGCCCAGTGTCTCCCGTGCCTCTCTCTGTCTCCACCTGTGCAGGGATGCCCCCCAGGCCAGTGTGGGGATCCCCCTGGTTAGCAATGCCAGTTGTCCACTGCAGGTCTCCGTAGTTGAGCAGGACAAAGCACGTGACACCATCTGAGGCCAGCACAGCCTGGAAGGTGTTCACCTGCAGAGGGACATTGTCACCATGTTACCATCACCCCCAGCTATGTCTCCATCCCTGTGTCCCCAAACCATTGGTGCCACCATGGTTAGGGACATCATGGTTGAAGGTCAAGGTATTTGAGACCCCCCTTGCCCCATATCCCACCTTGTCTGAGGCAGCCCCAAAATAGGCCACACGGTCCCAGGTGGCCACGAATGCCCAGGTCGGCTGTGGGGGGCGGTCCCCAGGTGGCACAGCAGGTGCCAGGTCCTGGGCCAGGCGTGCCAGTAGCTGGGGGTCCCGGCTCTGCCGGTAGAAGACATCTCCTCCCAGACGGGTGTCCACATCAGCCCAGTAAGGCGCCACAAAGGGGCGGTGGCCTGGCAGTGGGAAGGGCTGGGGGGTGAACTCCGGGACCATTGTCCCAAAGGACACCACACCGTTGTTGTTCACCTGCAGGCAAAGGTCACCCATGGCACACACCTGTGTGGTACCAACCACAGTGACCCTGCATGGTGGTACAGGTCACCCCAGTCACGGGGATCTCAACTATGGTGGTCCCTGTCATGGTGGTCTCTGTCATGGTGGTCTCAAGTGTGATGACCTCCAACCTCCAGTCAGTCAATGCAGAAGCTCCCAGTATGAGCCTGGGAGCCCCAGTGGCACCCGAGAATGTACCATTACAGGGCTGGAACCCCAAAACCACCTGAGGGTTCCATAGGTGTCCCCAATGTCTTCAGGGACCCCCATGAGTATCCCTGATGTCCCCAGGGGTCTCCACTCACCAACGTAGTCAAGGAGGAGAAGAGGTGAAATCAACTCTGGTGGCTGCATCCAACTTGTCACCTTCCCCTTGGTGTCACCCTCCATCTGTGTTACCCACCAAATGCCACCTCCCCCATGTTCCCCTGGTCACATGACCCACATAGAGTGAGCGGTGGGCACGTCCAAAGAAGGAGAAGTTTTCCTGCAGGAAGATCTCAGGGCTCGTCCCATCATCTTCATGGTGGGTGGCCTCATCCCCCACCTCTGGTCCGAAAGGGTACAGGACCGTACCTGGGGATACACACCTGTCACACACCTGGGACACACACCCAGTGGCACACAGGATGCCACCTGGGGAACACACCCAATGGTGGACATGGAGGACACAGTGGACACAGGGGAATTCGGGAGACCAGTCACCAATGGCACCTCGGACCTCCCAGCGTGGAGTTGGGACCTTCCAGTATGGGCCTGGGGTTCCCCATTTAGGTCAGGGACCCCCAGTGTCACCCCAGAACCTCCCAGTGTGGGCATGGGGCCTGCTGGTAGGAGACTAGGATGTCCCAGTATGGAGCTGGGATATCCCAGTATGGGGCTGAGACCTCCTGGTGTGGGACTGGGACCTCCAGAACCTACCAGTATTGGGCTGGCACCTCCCCAATATAAGCCTGGGACCCCAAACTCACCCAGGGGTCCCACAGGGGATCCCAATGTCTTCAGGGGTCCCCACTCCTCTGCGTGGCTGAGGAGGAGGAGGATGACGACGGGGGAGACCTTCATGTGTCCAGGCCTGGGGGAGTGTGAGGGGATCCCCTATCAACCATGTCCTCAGGTCCCCTGTGACCTCTCCATCTTCCCCATGTCCCCAGTGTCCCCATATCCCCCCATGACCCTCCATGTCTCCCGCAATGTCCTCAGTGTCCCCAATGACTCCCCCCCCATGTCCCTTTGTCCTTCCTATGCCCCTCATGTCCCCCCTCCAAGTCTACCCTCCATATCCCCATGTCCCCC
>JAWWMS010000105.1:300440-322261 GCA_035048045.1 Chlorospingus semifuscus
TGTCTCTCCCTGAAGCGTGTTTGATGGAGCAGCCCAGGGGAGTACCTGGGGTCAGCCAAGGTCGCCCATCCCAAACCTCCCCCACTTTCAGAATCCCAGGCTGGTTTGGGTTGGAAGAGACTTCAAAGGTCATCTCGATCCACCCCCTGCCATGGGCAGGGGCATCTTCCACAATCCCAGGTTGCTCCAAGCCCTGTTCAACCTGGCCTTTGACACTTCCAGGGATGGAGCAGCTGCAGCTTCTCTGGACAATCTGTGCCAGGGTCTCACAACCCTCACAGGGAGGAATTTCATCCCAATATCCCATCTAACCCTGCCCTCTGGCAGGTGGAAACCCTCACCCTCCATCCTGTACCCTGACAAAGACCCTCCCCAGCTCTCCCGGAGGCCCCTTGTTATATTATATTTTATATCTCTATTAGATTTATACCTACATACATATCAGCCCAAAAAGTGGCTCAGGCAGTCCATGACTAGTTGTGGCCACCTGGGGTAGCCCCTTTCGGGGGGTGTGGGGGAGTGGGCAGATCTATGGGTTATTTTAGAGAGCCTCAGGAAGTCTGGGAGGGTCCTGAGGGTTTATAGGGTGTTTGGGGAGGGAGAGCTATGGAGCATTTTGAGGGCATTCTGAGGGTATTTGGGATCTACTGGGGAGCCTGCAGAGGATGGAGGGGTTCTCTGGGGTTTTGGGAGAGGCTACAGGAGTGTATACTCCAGGTCCCCAAAGTCCTCTCAACCTGTTCTTCATGACAGGATTTATCTGCGCCTGTCAGGGAAGCTCACCACACAGACCCTGCTCCCGATTCCCATGACATTTTGATGTGCACAACATGCAGGAATGTTTTTCCTGCAATTTCCCTGGCTCCAAGAGAGACCACGGGAGCGGCACGAAAAAGTGGGAGGGCTTGTCCATCCCCCACATCGGCAATTGCAGTTTTGATTCAAATTTTAATTAAAAGCTGAACTGGTGCTGATACTACGACAGGATCAGGGTCTTTCTCTCCGTTGTCGTCATCACGCCAATTCCCAGGAGACACTCGAGGGGCGCTTGGAGGCCAGCTGGGGGTGCTTGCGGGATCATTAAGGGGTCTGGAGGGGCGCTTAGGGGCCGGAGAGGCAGCTGGCGAGCACTTGGGGGTCCGAGGGGACACACAGGGGGCATTTTGGGGGCAAGTAGGGGACGGGCGGACGTCGGGACCCGGAGGGGCATTTGGGGGTCAGGAGAGGGAAACTGGGGGGTACTTACGGGGCCCCGGGGCGCACTCACGGTTCAGGGGAGCACTCGGGGAGCAGCTGGGACGGTGCTTAGGGGACAGTCCCGGCCCTGACGGGCCTCTCGCGGGCCGCGGGGCATGACGGGAACCGCAGTCCCGGCTCTATCAGCGTCCTACGGAGCCCCGCGGTCTTTCGGGAGTTGTAGTCCAGGAAGTGAGTAAACTGGCGCGGAACCAGCTGCCAGTGGGCGGCGAGGGGGGGCACGAGGGATTTTTGGGGGCTCAGGGGGAGCTTGTGACGCCCCCGTGACCCCCCCCAGCGCCCTCAGGGGCGGAGGGACACCAGAACTCCCCGGCGCCACGTCGGCCGTGTGAAGGTGAAGGCAGGTGAGCCCCATTCCCACAGGTTTGGAGGTTCCCCGCCCCGATGCGCTCAATAAGCCCCCAGGCGCCCCTAGAGACTTCCCAGTCCCCACAGACCCCCCAACGCTGTCCTGGGAGCCCCAAAACATCCCACAGACCCCGGACCGTTAAAGACCCTCCAAAGCCCAAGCGTCCCCTCAAACTCCTTCCTGGACCCCCAATACCTTTCACAGATTTTCCCCAACACTCCTAGAGTCTCCCCGAAAAATCCCATAGACCTCTTCTAGATGCCCTAAAGACACCCAGTGCCCTCCCAACCCCTCCCGATTCCCAGCGCTCCCGATAAACCCCCCAAATCCCTTCCTCAGCCTCAGAGCCCCTCCAAACACCCCACAGACCCTCAGGGACCCCCTAGAGACTCCCAGCACCCCACCAACAGCCGCTTTGGAGCCCCCAGAACCCCTCAAATGCTCTTGGGGACACTTGGGGGGAGAAAGGATTTGGGGCAATCCCAAAGGTGGGGAGGTAAGGGAGGGAGTTTTGGGGTTCTCCCCACCTCCCTGGAGCAATTTTGGGGTGTCATTGCTTTATTGGCCCCACCATGGGTTGGGGGTGCCCAGGTGGGCATTCCAGGAGGGTCTCAATGGCCCTGGGGGGAGAAGGAGAGCAAATGGGGAGTTAGGGGGACCTGAGGGAGGCACAGGGGCAGGGCCCTGAAATCTGGGGGCGGGGATGTCCTACCGAAGGCGTCCCCTTACGGCCCGGCGGTGGCATCGCAGCATCCAGAGGAGGGGGTCCCCAAGAGGGCCTGGGGGGGCTGCATGTCAGAGGGGGTGGCTGTCCCACAAGTGTTCCTCCAGCCCCACAAGGGACTTCCTGAGCCAGAAGTGTCTCCCCAACCCACAAGTGCCCCGTCAGTCCCTCAAGTGACCCCTGACCCACAATTGCCCCCCTTGCCCCACAAGTGACCGCCCCTGGCTCACAAATGACCGCCTTAGCCCACAGGGGAACCTCTAGGCCCGCCAGTGACCCCCTGGCCCCAAAGGGCGCATCCAGGCCCACCAGTGACCCCTCTGACCCACAAATGCCCCCCAGCCCCACAAAGGTGCCTCATGACCCTCAATAGCTCCCAGCCTTTGAGTGACACCCATGACCCACAAGTGACCCCGTGACCCTCAAGTGACCCCATGACCCTCAAAGGCTTCTCTGGTGCCTCACCCAGTGGCTGCTGCCACGGCGCCTCCTGTAGGGCATCACGTGCACTGCTCCGGATTGGCTGTGGCGCCTCACAGGGGTCACGTGACCTCAAGCCGGGCCCTCCCTGGGGCGGGGGCTCAGGAAGCGCCTCCCTTGCAGGCCCCAGGGTATCCTGGGAGCCGCGTGACTTCCAATATGGGGCACACCACAGAGCCCCGAGGCAGTCATGCGACCCCCAAAATGGCTCCTGCAGCAAAGGCTCATGGGAATCTCTCTTCCCAGGTGGCACCCCCTGGTGCAGAGGTGCACAGCAGCTGCTGCTGATTTGCCGCAGGGCATGGTGGGAGTCGCGTGACTGTGAGTATAGTGCCCCCTGCAGGGTATCCAGAGAGCTGCTCCTCATTGGCCAGAGGGTCTTGCGGGAGTCAGGCGGCCTCCAACATCGATCCTGCCACAAGGGTTCCTGGGAGACAGCCTGGGGTGAAGACGCCCCCTGGTGCTTGCAGAAGTGTCTCCCGATTGGCCATGGCGCCTCAGTTGGGTCACGTGACCTCCCCGGCGGCACTCCCTGCAGGGAACCCCGGGGAGCAGCAGAGCCCAGCAGGGCCCTGCCCACCAGGGGCGTGTCCAGCGCTGGCTCCTCCCCTCGGCACCGGCCCAAGCGCCATTGGACGAGGGGGTCATCGAGGGTGCAGCTGTAGGGGGCGGAGCCAAGCAGCAGCTTCGCCCCTTCCGGCCCGCGGGGGCGGGGCCTGAGCAGGACCTGGCTGGTGGGGGGAGGAGAAGGTTGGGGAGGGGCGAGGACCCCCGAAATGCTGACCCTGTACTGACCCGTGGGACTGGTGGTCTCGGGCGGAGTTTGAGGGGCTGCGGGACGCACTTATGGGCACAATGGGGTGTCTGGGGTATCACCTGGGATCGGGTGGGGTAGCTGGGGGTCCCCGAGGCGTGCCTGGGGATCACCGGGGCAAGGGAGGGAATTGGCCGGCGCTTAGAGGTCTGGGGCGGCATTTGGGGGTCTGGGGAGCACTTGGAGCCCGGGACAACACTGAGGGAACGGGGGAGCAGACTGGGGCCTCCTAGGGGCGCTTGGGGATCCCGAGGGGCACTTGAGGCCGGGCTGCTTTCCCACCTCCTTTGCATCAGACGCTCCGTTCGCTGCTCCAGGCTGAGCTTCTGCGGGAGGTATGCGGGAAGTGACGCGGGGCCCTCCCGAGTCCCCAAATTCCCCTCCGAGACCCCCCAAATTCCCCCCTCGGTCCCTTCCGGAGCCCTCAGGCCTCACCCGCTCCATCGCCCGCGCTCTCGTTTGGTTTCCCCCGGCGCTCCGAGCTCGGGCGCTGATTGGTTCAGGGCGGGGACGGGCGGGCTCTGCCGCCAATGGGAGGTGGGGCAGGGGGAAGGCGGGAAGCGGCGGCGCCGAGCGCGGCGGGGCAGGGGAGGCGTCCGTGGGAGGCTTTGGGCATGCGCGGAGGGGTTTGGGGGCTCTGGAGGCGCTGAGGGAGGCCCTGGAGTATAAATGGGGGTTCCGGGAGGGGTTTGCGGCTCTGGGGGCGTTGAGAAATGCGCAGGGAGTTCTGGGGGTCAGTGGGGTGGTTTTGAGGGTCTCAGAGAGGTTGTTTGGGATTCCCAGGGAAAGGTTTGGGGTGGAAGGAGGCTGGTGTGGTTCTGGGCGTCCTAGAAAGGACTTGGCGGTGCAGGAGGGTCGAGGGGGTCCCAGTGTGGTTTGGGAGGCCCTCGGGGTGGTTAAAGTGGCAGAAAGCTGGGATCCCGCTGACGGAGACCCCCGATATCCCCCATGGACCCCCCCTCAAATCTCCCCTAGGAACTCCAAACCCTCCTAGAGCCCGGCAGGACTCTCTCAGCTCACCTTACATCTGTAAGCCCGTGCAAGGGAATGATACCAAAACTGGCTGGCAAATAAACTTTCTAACACCATTTGAAGCATTAGAAAGCAGGCATTCTTTATCTGCACAGAACACACTGAAGGATTTCTCCTTTAATCTGATGTGTGCGATAAAACTTTGCCACAGGGTATGGTCCTGGAGGGACCACAAACAGGTCTCTGGTGGTCATATTCACGGAATGCTTCCATATTACACGTGACCTTTCCTTGAACGTTTTCCTTGGGCATGTCCAGTTACGTAACTTGACAAAAGCTCCGCTATATTCCTCATTACCTATTTGTCCACTGGCTCCAGCTGTGCTTGTGATCCTCTGTGCACGCCTTTACATCCTTCCAGCTTTTTTGCCAGTTAGTCTTTAAGCTCCATCCATCACCTTCAGGGCAACTGAAAATTTCTCTTCTGCATGTCACTTACCAGGAACCCCAAAACCCTTCCAGGGACCCCCATGGCCCCCCAGGGACTTTGTGGTTTGGGAGGTTCAGAGGGCTGAGGGGATCCCTGGGTAGTTTTGGGGGTCCCTGGATGGCTTTGGGGGTGGGGTCTCTGTCTCTGGACAGTTTTGAGCATCTCTGTGGAGTTCAGAGTTTCCCTATTTTTATGTCTTGATTTTAAGGCAAAAGCCCTTTAATTCCCTGTTTGCCATCGTCTCTCCTGGCTCCAGGTGGGTTTCTTCAGCTTTTTCAGTCATTTGGGCCAGAATTTCCCATACCCTGGATTCTCTGCTGGGACTTGGGTCATTAATTTTGGGTTAAAAACGTCTGGATTTGGTGGTGTTCTTTCCCTGGTGTCATGGGGCAGAGGCTACCATGGGGACAGCGATTCTGGGAGTTCAGGGAATTTGGGATGATTGCTGTGGGTCCCACACCTGTCACGACATCCCTGTCACTCACATCCATCAAATGTCCTGTGGGTTCCACTCCCATCATTTCCCATCCGTGACAGGATCCAGCTGCCAGCTCCCAAATTCTCTGGAACTGTGGGCCATGCCCCCCACCCCCATCTTGAAATTCTGCTGAATCTGCCCAAATCTGCATGGTTTGGCTGTGGCTTGAGTATTTTTTATTTGGGTATAAAAGGAGTGACTTTGGAACAAACACTGTGTGTCCGCAGGAGCCCAGGAATTAAAGAGCCAAGGGGCCAGTGAGTGGGGAAGAGTGGGGAGGCTTCATTCCCTGTTTATTCCTGGTTTTCCTTATTGTTTAGTGACAGGCAGAAATTGAGGATTTTATCTGCCTAAATTTCAGATTTTTTTACCCTTTCCCTTCCTCAATTTTAGGACTTTTTTCCCTCTTTTCCCCAAAAGTTCCATAATTTTTCTTCTAAAATGTTGGGTTTCAAACACTTTTTTCCACAGTAAAAAAATAAAAAATTTGCCCATTTCCCCCCAAATCTCAGGGGTTTGCCCTTTTTGTGCACTTTTCTTCCAAATTTCAGATTTTTTTCCCCTCATCATGCTGAAAAGTCAGTGGGATTTTTCTTCCCCTTTTTGAGGCCAAATTGAGCATTTGGGAGGGTTTGTGTGGGACAAAGTGAGTGAAGGGTTTTCCTGGATGTTGAGCCCCATTTTGATCCAAATTTGGAGGATGTTGGGCAAAAAAATACCCATATACCGAAACTGGGGGGGGGAGTTGGGGAAAAATTCATCCTTTCCGTGAAGTTTTAGTGTGGATTTGGTGGAAATTTGGTGTGGAGTGGGCATCAGGGGTTGGTGGGAGGGCTGTGTCAGCATTTTGACCCCATTTTGACATGAATCCAGGTGATTTTATTTAAAATTCATCTGATTTTGGAGTGAATCTGATATAGAAGGAGAATCTGATGTGGCCTCAAGGTGGGGAGAAGAATGGGGGGAGGGATATTTAATCCCTGTTTAATTCCATTTTGACCAAAAGTGGGGGATTGGGAGAAAAAATGTTTTGACCCAAAGTGGGAGAATTTGGGAAGAAAAACAATTTTGATCCAAACTTGGGGAATTTTGGACAAACTTTTTAGAGTTTGGCATGTTTGGTGTGGACTTGGGGGTAGTGGGAGACAAAATAAGCCCCAGGAGGTTTCTGTGGGGTGAAAAAAGGTATTTTAGTGTATTAAAAGACATTTTGGGGTGATTTGGGGGTGACTTGAGGCTTCTGGAGCCTCAGGGCTCACATGGATTTTTCCCACAAAATAACAGGCTTTAGTGCTTTTTTGGTGTTTTTTTACAGGGGTGGCACAAGATGGGATCTGATGGCTTCTCCTTCCCTTCTGTGGTAAATAAAATCCCTGTTTTCCATGCAAAATCCCCAAATTTCTTGGATTTTTTACTTATTTCCAGACTTTTTAGCACAGAAGATGAAATCCTGAACCCCTGGGCTTGTTTTTGCCTGAAAATTCCCTTCTTCCCTCATTTTGCATTTTTCCAACAACCTCTCAGCAACAGATTTATTATGTTTAACCAAAAATCCCATTTTGAAATATTTTTTTAATCCAAACCCCTTTATAATCTTCTTCTTTTTTCATTAATGCCTGATTAATTTTCTTGGAAAAAAAAAATCCCTCTTTTCTCGCTTTCTACAGAAAACAAAAAAAAGTGCACTTTGTCCTGGTTATTTTCGTTTACTTTTTGGTTTGTTTTTTTTGTGGGTTTTTTTTTGGTGTTTTTTTGTGTTTAGCGAAAATTCTAATGTTCAGTTTTAGTGTTTTACCAGGACAAAACCACGAGATCTATATGCTGGAATTGTATTTTTTTCCCAGGGAACAAAGATCTATTTTTAAAAGGTTTTTTTAAATGAAAAAAAAAAGTCCTTTTATTTGCTCTCTTTTAATAAAAGCATTTGGTTCTTAAGGAAAACTAAGAAAACCCTTTTATTCCTTATTTTCCTGGCTTTTTTCTGATTTTCATTAAAACCGTTTATCAACCCAATTTTTAGATAGTGTTTTAAATTAAAAAAAACCTTTTTATTCCCTTAATATTTTCTTGTTTCTTCTTTTATTTTATTTAGTTTTATTTAAAAAAATTATTCATTAAGGAAAAATGCCCTCTTGAATTCTGTTTTAAGTTTCAGCTATTTTTAAAGAAAAAAACCTCACTCTGTTCTAATTCTTAAAATCCCAATTGCTCATTTCTCTCTTGATTTTTCTTCAAAATCCCCCTTTTTAAAAAAGGAACTCTTTTTCATGTATTATTTCAGAAACGCCCCTTTAATCCTATTTTTTATTAATAGTCAAACCTCATTATTCCCTTTTTTCCCTCCAAAACACTTAAATTCCATTTTTTTCAGAAAAAATCACCAGAATTTTTTTTAATCTACCATCCGCAATTCCTTATTTTTTAAATTAAAAAACCTCTTGCGATGGGCCTTTATATATACACCGAGTTTTAATAAATTTTAATCTGATTTTCCTGTTTTTTTCCCCATACAATCTCAAGAATTCTTTTTTTTTATTTTTGGTTTTTTTTAATTAGGAGAAGATACCCAGTTTTTAACCTGTTTTGAGGCAAAAGACGGCTATGTTGGTTTTTTTGTAGCAGTAAAAAAACCTCTGAAAATATTTTTGACCCTTTTAAAATATTTTTTGTTTTGTTTTCCTTTTAGATATTTCTAGATATTTTATATATTTTTTCTATATACATTTTATCTTATACCAAATATGTACAATTTTAATTGACTAGTAATAATATTAAATAGTGTAACTTAAGAACATAATATTGATTAATAGGACAATAATTGCTTATTAATACTTATTTATATTTTTATATGTTGTGGATAAATTAATAATATACATCCACTACAATAGTTCCATATGAATGTGTAATATAGTCTCCACTGTAATTATATAGAAAACTCAACATACGATCTACTCTGCTGTAATTATGTTGTTATTATCATTATTCTTGATTTGCATTTTTTAATAAAAATTTCTGTGAAAATTCAGTATAAAATTATTTAAAAGATTATATGGAGATACAAAAGATGTGAGCTGTAAAAACATGTAATATATTTTCTATTCATATAATAATGCATTTATTAATGTAGCACACTATATTGCTATTATATATAACTATATCTAGTTATTAAGAGATAATTATGAATGATAGAATAGATATAAATTACTATAAATATAATTATATAATGCAATTAAAGAATAATTTACAATGTAATATGGCATAAAGTTGCATAATATTATATGAATGATATTATGTTATTATATATTATAATGTATTATAACTGTATGCAATTTATGGGTATTATATTTAATAATATAATTACATATAATGATATTTTGTGTTACAATGTAATATCTACTCTCATAATTGTTATATTAATTACATATAATGGTAGAGTATATTGCAATATAGTACAATACAATGGTATATTAATTCAATTCTACTCTCTAGTATACTCTCTACCTTTGCAATTTTGCTCCTTACTGCTTATTTTTGCTTGATTCTTGCCATTTTTTCCCAAACTGTTTCTATGAAAACAAGAAATAAAATTATTTAAAATCATTATCTGTATAATTTTTTAGAGAAAATATAAATCATCTACTGTTGTATATATTTATAAAAATAACATGTTAATTTATTTTCTACTATGATTAACACTGAAATAAGTTCAATAGTCACACCGTTTATTATCATACTACTTTAATTATATTTAATACTTATGGATTTGGAATAAATCTTTGCGGATATTTCTATCAAAATTAAGTACAAAATAATAGAAAAAATACTACTATGTATTTAAATGTAAGTATTGTATATCACAGTGTTATAATTAATAGATCTCTATAATAGTAACATAGAAAACAATATAACTGAGTTAAATAATGGATAACAGTGTAATAATACAGTAGCAGTCTAAAATGTAATTGACATATTTTTACTGGTATATGTGTCTTATATTATTAATATTTTATCAATGTGCTAGTAAGTAGTACTATATTAAAGTATATTACATGATACCATTAATATATAATGAATGCAGGGTATAATAATATAAATATCTTGTAATATTGTTGTAATAAGGAATAGCATTTTATACAATTAATATTAGTTAATAATGCAACATTATTTCATACTGTAAACACATTGATATATTTTAATAATTTGTTAGTAGAATCACATGTTTATTAACATAAACTGTAAATAGAATTTCTATTTTGATAATATATAAAAATAGACTCTATAAATTGGATAGTGCAGTCATATCTTTAATGTAATTCCAGTACAATTCCTACTGTAACATAGGAAAATTTATATATAAACACATATAGAATTGACATAAAAATATTGATATAAAAATGTAAAAGCCCCCTTTATATAACCCCCTTGGTTAATATAATAATTATATTTTTCCCCGTTTTCCCAGTACTCTCCAGTGCCAGCTACTGGGTGGGCAGCCACTGCCCTCCTGCCTATGGAGAGCCTGGGCACCCGGTACTATGTGGTGACACCGGTTGGGAACTAAACTTACAGCCTGACTGAGTTTGTGGTGGCCACCTACCCCACCACCATCACTATTAGCATCACCACCAGCGCCACTTTCCACTATGCTGGGGCCACATACGTCCCTGTTGCTATGCTCCACCTATTCCTGCAGCCCTAGCATAGCCTGCAGCTCCAGAGCAGCCAGGACTTCACTGGCACAGTTGTGGTGGCCGACACCCCGGTGGCCATCCTCAGTGGCCACACCTGTGTCAAGGTATCTGCTGGCTTTGACTTTGTGGTGGAGCAGTTCCTCCCAAAGACAGTATGGGGGAGGAGCTACGTGGTGCCACCCAACCCACTGCAGACAGAGGCTGACTTCGTTTATGTGGTGACGGATGAAGACAACACCATCAACTACAGCACCGGGAGCTGGAATGCCACTGTGACCGTGGTGGCAGGGGAGGTGCAGATGTTTCTGGTGAACCATAACTCTCACCTGTACATCAGTGCAGTAGTGGCAGTGCAGGTGGTGTTTTTCTTCAGTGGGTCATCTTGGCAAGATCCCTTCCTCCTTGTTGTCCCACCTGTCACCGCCCATTGCCCTGCATTCCGCTTTAGCAGTGTGCCCAGCCAGTTCAGCCATGCCATCCTCATTGCACCCGTCACTGCCACCACCACCCTCACCCATTGGCCAGACAACACAGTGGCATGGCAGTCCGTTCCTGGCACAGATTTCTCCTGGGCCAGCATCACCATGAGTGCAGTGATGCAGAGTGCTGAGAACTCACAGGTATCCATTGGGCTCCTGGTGTTTGGGTTCCAGACTCACACTGGATATGGTTTCCTGGGGCTCTGTGCCGCCAGTGAATACAGTCAGTCCATTGTTGTGTCACCCCAATGGCTGGGTGTTGTGCAGTTGACCATTAATGGGTTTTCCCCTTTTTTTCAGTCCCCACACCAGTCTCCTGTGAGGATTTGGTATGCGAGGAGAGGTGTGAGATGGTGGCTGGACCAGCCAGAGGGCATCCAGGAGACTTTCTCCACCTGTTGGCTCTCTGGTGGGCCACACTACTGCAGTTTTGATGAAAAGCCTTTGATTTCATGGGAGCATGTGCCTACACCTTGACCACCATCTGCAATCCTGATCCCGCCCTTCCTGCTTTCTCTGTTGAGGTCAAAAAGGAGGAAAAGGAGAACTCCAAAGTTTCTTCCATTGGCTCCATCACCATCCAAGTTGACAACATGACTGTCACTGCTGTCCAGTCGGAGAATGGGATGGTGAGGGTAAGCAAAAACCATCATAATTTCCCAATTTTTTAAAATTTTGCTGAAATTACATATTTAGCAATGATCTTGAGGGTCTTTTCCTAAATAATTCCCAGATTTGCTGGTGTGCAGGTAACCCTTGTATGAAAACACTTCTAGTCTTCTTGAACTCCATGCCTAGTTTTGATGGATTTTGGTTGTTTTGATGGTTGTTGTTGTCCTCCAGGTGAGCAACCACCGCTTGTGCCTCCCCATTTTCCTCTCCCACGGGAAGGTCCGCATCCACCAGAAGGGTAAATCCACGTTGATCCAATCAAATTTCAAGCTGAAGGTCCTCTACAGCTGGGATGATCATGTAGTGATCAAACTTCCAGCTGCTCTTTCTAGAAAAGTCTGCGGAATGTATGGGAACAACAATGGGGATCCCCAAGATGACACTCTCTCTCCTGATGGAAAACAAGTGTGGGATATTGTGGAGTTTGGGTGGAGCTGGAAGGCGACCAGTGAGAGTGGCCACTGCCAGGACATCTGTGATGGTGACTGTGGGCGGTGCAGATGGGACCAGGTGGTGACATACAAAGCAGAGACCTGGTGTGGGAAGTTGTCCCAACATTCTGGGCCATTCCAGTCGTGTCAGGACACTATCAGTCCCAATATCTATGTGAAGAACTGTATCTATGACCTGTGTGCCAATGAGGGGCATCGCAATGCCCTGTGCCATTCTTTGAGATCTATGCTGATGACTGCCAGGAGGAGAGGATCAGTGCTTCCCACTGGAGGAAACAGTTGGAAACATGTTGTGAGTAGAGGATGGTTGGGTGAAAGTACTCCTTGGGGTGGATGGAGGCTAATTGATGTGGGACTAAAGATCCACAGGATCATGGGTTGAGAAAGGCCATGGCAGCAGATCCAAGCAGCAAATCCATGGAACTCCAAGGAGATTCCAGAAAGTCCACGTAGAAAGTCCACAAGGTCCGTGGAGTCTCTAGAAAGTCTGAGCAGGAAGTCCACAGAGACTCCAGAAAGTCTAGGTAGAAGGCCTAGAAAGTCCATGGAGACTCCATAAAATCCATGGAGTCTGCAGGGTATTTGTGTAGATAGTCAAAGACGTCTGTCCCACCATGTGTTGCCCCACTCTGACCGCTGCCTCCCTCCCTGTCCGGCTCTCACTTGCCTGCCCAACAGCACCTACAGCACCTGTGGCCTCACCTGCCTCCCTACCTGCAACATCCCTGCTGTGTCATCCAGCTGTGCCGCTGTCACCACCTGTGTGGACACCTGTGTGTGCCACGAGGGCCTTGTCCTTGATGCCAACACCTGAATCGCCCCTTCTGAATGTGTCTGTGTCATTCAGGGTTTCTTCTATGGCCTTGGCGAGGAATTTTGGGGTGACCTCACTTGCATCCAACACTGTGTGTGTGACACAGAGCAGCGGCAGACAGTGTGCCGGGATTCTGGTTGTGGCACTGAGGAGGGATGCCAGATGGAGGAGGATATCCAGGATTGTTATCCCAAAAGTTTTGGGGTCTGCACTGCTGTTGGAGCCACCCACTATGAGACCTTTGATGGCAAGGGGTTCATCTTCCAGGGGATGTGTGTCTTACCTGTTGCTGGGGTTGTGTGAGGACACTCAAAATTTGGTGGAATGCCAGGTGTTGGTGCAGAATGCCCACCTGAGTGACAGCCTCGTGTTATCCATCACTGTGGTGACAGTCAAAGTCTACAACAAGACCATCAGCATCAGCAGGGAACATCCTGGAAAAATCATGGTGAGTTTAGGAAATGATCCCTTATCTTTTCACCACATTGTCCACCTCATCCCAAACCTCATCCCATGAACATCTGAAATGTAATTAAATGAACATCATTTGTTCCAGATCAATGAGTGGTTGATCAATCTCCTCTTGGGACTTGGTCCTTCTCATTCTCTTAAATCCAAAATTTAATTCAATCCAAAATTTAATTCAATTCAAAATTTAATTAAATTGACACTTTTTGGTTGCTCTGGCTGTTGAAAATAGTTTACCCTCAGTCTGCCAATTGGATCAATTTCTATGGTTTTCTTCCCAGACTGATGAGCAGTTGGTCAATCTCCCATAGCACAACAGTGAAAGAAAGATTGTTGTCTATCGTCACGGGCAGGACGTGGTGGAAATGACCAATTTTGGCCTTGTTGTCACCTATGACTGGTACAGCCACATCACCACCATGGTGCCCAGTGGCTTCACCAATGCCCTGTGTGGGCTCTGTGGGAACTACAGTGGTGCTGCAAGCGACGACATGGTGATGAGGAACAACCATGGGACGTCAGACCCAGATGCCTTCAGGAGCAGCTGGAAGGTCACGGATGTCCCAGGATGTGGTGAGAGGTCAACAGTGGAATGTTCCAGGACCCTTGCACCTTCCTGGCTGCAGCAGGAAGTCTCTGGGATGGGGTGTGAAATTTTTTTGGAAGTGGATGGACTCTTCAGAGCATGTCATGGTCATGTTGATGGCCACCAGTACTTCCAGAGCTGCATCCATGACTCCTGCCTTTTCCCTGATCAGGAGGAGAAGATGTGTCCAATCATTGCCCTCTACACCACCACATGCCAGGCTGCTGGTGTGTCCATTGAGAGGGGGAGGACAGATAATTTCTGCTGTAAACTGGGACAATGGGAGGGTTTTTCCTTCAGCAGTATACAAAGGACCCTCAAGTCTACTCCAAATTCGTGTATGAACAACCCGGAGGTGCATGGGAATCCTACCCAAAGTCTTGGTTGATGCCATAATTCACTCAAAATAAACCCTTCCTAAGGAAGAAGTTGTCTCATCTGGAATAATTTACCTCCTCAAAATCTCCAATTTCCTAGTATTGGCTACAAAGTGGATAATTTAGAGGGAGAACCACCAAAAAATGTACTAAAAATAGTGGAATTGGGTTAAAGAGATCCAGCCTGGAGGTCAGTTGAGGACCCAGTGTGGAGCAATCCCATTCTTTGAGTGAGTGTTCCATTTTTCTCCATAAAAATGTGAGAAATCGTGTGGTTTAGTGGAAGAATTCCTGTTGTAATGGGCTGGGATATTCCTTATGGATGATCATTGGATCATCATCAGATAATCATTGGATTGTCATTTGATGATGCCCCTTGTCATGTGCACAGGGATGAAAACTGAGCATTTGCCATGGGCTAAAAAGCTCTGTATTTGGTGAAGTTTGCACTTGAATTCCAGGAAACTTCCAGGATTTGGCTTGGAATTTCCTGGTTCCTCATGAATCCCATTGTCTCCTGGCAGATATTCCCTGTCCTTCCAACAGCTCCTATGAGCTCTGCTCCCACACCTGCCAGCACATCTGCGGCGCTGACTATGCCACATGCCAAGGGCGGTGCCGCGAGGGCTGCATGTGTCAGGATGGTGTCATGCTCAGCGGTGACGAGTGTGTGCCCATGTCCCACTGCGGCTGCAGCCACCATGGAGTCTACTACAAAGAGGGGGAGACATTCTACCCCACAGAGCAGGAGATGTGCCAGTGCCTCTCTGGTGACACTGTGGAGTGCCAAAACACTTCCTGTCCTGATGGTGGCCATGGGAAGGTTGTCAGTGGTGTCTTCCAGTGTCCCTCGCAGGTACCCAGCACCTGTGTGGCCACAGGTGACCACACCTATGTCACCTTTGATGGGATGGCCTTCAACATCACTGGTACTTGCTCCTATGTCCTCACCCAGACCAGCACAGGTGACAACGTGACATCGTTTATTGTCACACTCTAAAAGGAGGAGCAGCAGAAGGGGAAGGTCCCAAGCATCCAAGCACTGTTTGTGGAAGTCTATGGGGTCACCTTGACCTTGAAACACAGAAAAAGGGCTGACATCATGGTAAGGCACTTTATGTTCCAAATCTCCTGGGATCCCCCCAAACTGGGTTTCTTTGATGGAAGGGACTCCTCAGCCCATCTCCAATCCCAGTCCAACTTTTCTTTCTAAGTAAGATCTGTAAATGCATTAAAACCTTGGTTGGAAGCTGTTTTCCTTAAATTTTTCATTCTAGCTCCTATCAACCCTGAAACTCTGTTTCCTGGGTGAGGAGTGCCCTCACCCCATCTCCAAGACTAATCCTTTCTCATACGAACTTTTCCTTCCAAGTGGGATCCACAAATCTGTCAGAATATTGTTTGGAAGGTGTTTTCCCCAAATTTTGGGTCCCACCTCCTCACTGGAGGACTCTTCCTACTCTATCCCAGGTGGACTCCACCTGTCACTATCTCCCCACCATCCTGAATGAGGGACAGGTCCAGGTCTACCCACATGGGACAGGTGTCCTGCTCTGCACTGACTTCAGCCTTGTCCACTATGACCTCATCCAGCACGTGATGGTCACAGTCCCCCAGACCTACATGGGGCGCTTTTGTGGCCTCTGTGGCAACTACAATGGCCAATGCAATGATGATTTCCAGCTTCCAGTGACCAGCTGGCTCCAGATGCAACAGCCTTTGGATCCACATGGAAAAAAACAGAGACACCTTGTGATGACACCTGTTCCAAGGATGAGTGTCCCACCCGCACAGAGAAGAAAGTGGCAATCCTGCAACAACCCAGCTGCTGTGGCCTCCTCACGGCCCCTGAAAGTCCCTTTGGCTTCTGCCATCGCATCATTGACCCCATCCCATATTCCCAATCCTGCATCCATGACCTCTGTACGAGGGGAGGGGACACACGCGTCCTGTGCCAGAGTATCCAGAGCTGTGTCACTGCATGCCAAGGTGCCAGAGTCACTGTGGGGGCTTGGAGGACACCATCCTTCTGCTGTGAGTTTGGGAGGGCACAGGGGCAAATGTTCCCTGTTTGGAGTTGGGAAGATCTCCACGTGATACTGGAGCTTGGGGGGCACAGGTGGGGAATGTTCCCTGTTTGGGTCAGGGTGACAGTGGTGACACACAGGACATGCGATGATGGTGATGGGATGAGCTTTAAGGTCCCTTCCAACCCAAATCAGTACATGATTCCATGAAAACTCCAGCCCTCACCTGCCCAGCCAACAGCACCTACTCCCTTAGCACCAACACCTGTGCCAACATCTGCACCCAAAATACCACCACCTGTCCCCAAACCTGCACTGAGGGCTGCCAGTGCCACCAGGGTTCTGTCTGTGACGGACACAGATGCGTTCCCAAATATTACTGTGGATGCTTTAGGGATGGGGAATACTATAAGGTACTTTTTCTGGCCCTTTTTCCTGTTTTTTGTATTTTGTGTCTTTTTTCCTGTCATCCCTCCCCCCCTATTTTTATGCATTTGCTTCATTTTTCCTTGTTCTCCTTCCTTCTTTTATTTTTATATCCTTACCTATATTTTTCCTGCATCTGCTTTCCTTTCTCTCATATTCCTCTGCATTTACCTCTTTTTCCGTGGTGTTTTCTTTATTTTTCTTGGCTAAATGTATTTACATTTTAAAAATTAATTTCCCCCCATTTTCCCTATTTCCTATGCATTTACACCTTTACTTCTTGCATTTTCCCCTATTTTTCTTTCTCATTTTCCTAGCATTTTCCCCCTTTCCATCCTCCTATTTTTATGTCATATTTCGACTTCATTTCCTTTCTTCCCCCTATTTTTAGACAGTTATATATTTTTCTTGCCTGTATTTTTCTCTGTATTATGCATTTGCATTTCTTTTTCTGCATTTTCTCTCATTTTTTTTATACTTATACTTTTCCCCAGCATTTCCCCTCTATTTTTTTACATTTATGTCTTTTTATCCTGCATTTCTCCTTTTTTTCCTGTTTATAGGGAAGGTATGCATGTACATCCCTTTACCTTGCAATTTGTTCACTATTTTCCCTATTCTCCTGCACTTTTGCCCTTTTTTCTGCATTTTTTCTTTTATCTCCTATTTTAATGGATTTCCCTTGGGACCACCCACCCCAGAGATGGGATGGCATTGATCCCAGGGGACACCCATTGACCCCAGATGACCCCCCAGTAGACCCACTGCCCCCATTGACCCCCTTTGTTTCTTCCCTCCCTTTCCCAGCTCTCACCTGTCCCCCCAAAGAGGCACTACCAGCTGTGTGCCCGCACCTGTGAGCACACCTGTGCAGGTGTGTCGGCCCCGCCCGCTGCAGCGAGTGCTGCTGTGAGGGGTGTCAGTGCGCTGAGGGGCTGCTGTTCCACGGGGCCGCTGCATCCTCCCGGACCTGCAGCTACCTCCACCAGGGGCGCTACTTCCAGGTGGGTGTGGCCCCAGTGCCTCCCAGTACAGCCCAGTTCCAGCCCTATCTCCTTCCAGGCTCCTCATGGTGATCCCGGGTCCCTTCAGTGTGCCTCCCACAGTGTCCCCAGTCCCTCCCAGTATACCCCAGCATACCCCACATCACCATTTCTCCCCGTGTGTCCCACTTTCCCCAAACACATCCCCCAGTGGATCCCCCATTACCTCAGGGGTGAGAGAGCTCAGGGTCTCTTCTCCCCTCCAGTCTCCCCCAGTATTCCCTGTATTGCCACAGTTCCTCCCAGGGTATTTGAGTCATCCCCAAATTTCCCCCACAGCATTCCCAATCCCTCCCAATTTGCCTCTGTTCTCCCCACAGTGCCTCCCAATGCATCCCAGCTTCTTAGTGGGGGAATTTAGTGTCCTTCCCAGTGTCTCCCAGCATGTCCCAGTGTCTCCCTCTGTCTTCACCAGTGTTCCCAGTGTTCCCCAGCAGGTCCCAGTCCCTGCAGTGTGCCTCCCATGGGGGACATTGGGGTGTGTGGGGACATGGCCACATGCTGGGGACATGTTAGTGATCCCCATGGGCACCCACTGGGGATATGAAGACACATAGGAGATATGGGAGCCATGGGCCCCCTCCCTCCTTCCCTCCCATGAGACCTCATCCCCATTTTCTGGCCATTTTAGGCCACTTTTCCCCACTTTCCACATTTTATCCATGGAAAACAGATCACTGAGACCATCCTGACCTCTGACTGCTCCAGTCCTCCACCTGCTGGGGGCTTGGGGGCTTCCAGTGCCATCCCTTCACTTGTCCCTTCAGCCACACCTGTGGCCTCCATGACAGCACCCACACCTGTATCGCACACCTGGGACGCTGTGCCCTGTCCCTGCCACTCGCTTCGTCACCTTTGACGGCGTCACCAGGGCCACCCGAGCCACCGGCATCTATGTGGTGGCCAGCGTGTGACCCCTGGGACCCTGTGTGGTTCCAGTTGCTGAGGGAGGTCAGGGATGTTGGGGACCAGCCGGCAGTGGTGGTACTTCACCTCTTCACCCCCCACAGCCTCATCACCATGCGGAAGAACAGGAAGGTCTGGGTAAGTTGTCACCATCCTGGCTGGTACCCAAAAATGTTGTCATCACTGCATCTTGTTACCCTAAATGTCCTTCTGGCATTCATTTTAATTTAAAAAATCAATATTTTTTCCCTAATTTCAGACCAGGTAAGAGTCCACATGGGTTGTCCCATCCCACCAGCACCACAGGACGTTCTTACCTTAATTTTGCCCCAGATTGTTCTATTCTGCTCCCAGTTTCCTGCCAGTGAAGCCTGTGTGCTTCACTAAGAGAGATCCATAAATTGACCCGCCCCATAATTTTGACCAAAATTGCTCTTTATTCTCCCAATTTCATGTCAGAGAAGCACCAACATGGGTTGTCCCTCATCCTACCCCCACCATGCCTTGATGCATCCCATAATTTTTCCACAAACTCCCTCTTTTCCACCCAGATTCCTCCAACTGCCCTTCACCCCTGTATCACCCCAAATCCCCTTTTTTCCCTTAATTCAGTGTTCTCCAGCTCAACGGGGTCCCCACACCCTGCCCGCGGAGTTGCCGGGACCATTGACCATCACGGAGACGCACACGACCCTCCGGATCCGCCGAACCCCGGGATTCCTGGTGGAACTGGGCGCCGCGGGGGTGACGGTGGAGGTGCCCAGGGTAGCGTGGGCACCTCACTGGTCACTTAATGAATACATTTCACCTGATTGGCTAATTAACAAGACATCCATTTGTAAACAATCTTTTGAGGAAAACAGAAAAAAAACACCTGCAGGCTGTTTTAATATTTGGCTATCATTGTTTGTCTCCAGCTCCCTACAGCTCCACAGACCAATTCTGGGAAAACTTATCTAGCTTTCTCTCCATCTGGATGTGACCAGGCTGTCACATCCACAATCACCCAGGTGGGTGACACCAGGGGGACACTGGGGAAGGGGGACTGGGGAGATTTGGGTGTCTTGGGGGTGGCACTAGGGGGAAGAGTGCCAAAAAAGGGGAGAAAATAGCCTAAGAAAGAGGGAAAGAATCCCCCCTAAAAAAGAGGGAAAGAATCCCCCCTAAAAAGGGAAAAGAAGGCTCAAAAGATGGAAAAAGAGACCAAAAAGGGGGAAAGGAGTTCCCCAAAAGGGAGAAAAAGCCCCAAAAAGATGGGAAAGGAGTCCAAAAAGAAGGGGAAGAGCCAAAACTGTGGAAAGGACCCCAAAATTAAGGAAAAGAGACGAAAAAAAGGAGCAACAACATGGGGGGGGGGCAGGAAATAACCCCAAAAGATGGGAAAAGAGACCTGTAGATGAGGAAAGGAGCCAATAGAGGAAAAGAACTGAGACAAGTGAAAAAGAGATCAAAAAAGGAGAAAATAGGGAGGAACAAGGTGGGAAGAACCCCCCAAATTAGAATAAAAACTCAAAGGGATGGGAAAAGACACCAAAAATGGGTGAAGGACCCCAAAATGGGGAACGGAATATTAAAAAGTGAGCAAGAGCACGAAAAACAGGGAAAAAGACAAAGAGAGATACCAGAAAGGAGGGAAAGAGCCCCCACAAAGGGGGGAAGAGGACTGGCAGAGAAGCACGAGACAAGGGCGGGGTGGGGGGGAAGAGTCCAAAACAGGGGAAAAGTGGATAAAAAAGGGGGAAGAGCCTCTCAAACTGGGGAAAGAGACCAACAACAGGGGGGAAAGAGTTCAAAAATGGGCATAACAAGTCCAGAAAAGGGGGAAAATACCCTGAGTTGGAGGAAACTACCACAAAGTCCCCCTCGATTTTGCCTTTCTTCCCATTCAGTGATGTGGAAAATCGACATTTCACCTGCGTAGCTGCGCCCTATCACTGACGTCAGCCTCAAACAGCCTCAGATCCGGAAAACCCGGAATTTTATGAGTCCCAGATCTATGCTTTCGCCCCCAAAATAAAACCTGACAGAAAACGCCGTTTGCGGGTGATGCGGGATAAAATCTTGGGAATTCTGGGAAAACAGGAGTGTGGGAATATGCTGGGGGGCAGTGGGGGGCGCTGGTCCCACCCTGTCCTGCCGCGGGCGGTTCCGTGTCCCCCCTTCCCCTCCCCAGTCGGTCAATATTTCCCAACGCCGGAGTCCCACGGGGAGGGAAGGGCGGGGGGGGCACCCGGATGTTTGGTGCCGGGGAGGGGGAGGGGAGGGGGTTCCCGGACATCCGAGTCCACAGGGGAGGTGTGTGCTGCGGCACACCCGGAGGTGACCCCTCACCAGTACCCCCAGTTCCTCCCAGTACATGCCAATACCCACCCCGCAGTGCCCCCATGTGCCTCCCGGTATCCCCAGTCTCTCCCAGTATAACAGTCCCCTACTCCCCTGTCCTGGGTTGACTGTGTAATGCTTTTCTCTCCCAAATTTGCCCTGAACCAGGACACCCCCCCCAGTCTCTTCCAGCCCCCCTCAGCTGGCCCCAGTATACCCCCATTGTCCCCAGTCCCTCCCAGTGCATTCCAGTCCTCCCCCACTATTCCCCATGGTGTTCCAAAAACCCTCCCAGTTTGTCCCAGTCCCTCCCAGTCACTCCTCATGCATCCCAGTGTCACTCAGTGTCCCCCCAGTGCCCGTTTAAGCCTTGCAGTGCCCCCTCAGTATGTCCCAGCATCTCCCAGTGCCTCCCAGTGCATCTCAGTCCCTCCCAGTTTCCCTCCCCAGTGCCCCTCCAACATTCTCAGTGTCTTCCAGTACGTTCCTGTAGCCCCCAATGCCTCCCAATGAATCCTTGTCACACTCAATGCCCCCCGCCAGTGTCCCCTCCAGCCTTCCCAGTGTCCCCCAGCACATCCCAGCCTCCACCTCAGTGTCCTCCCCAGTCCATCCCAGTCCATTCCAGTCCCCCCCAGTTGCAGTCTGGGCAGAGACGGAACTGCCTGGGGCCCTGGGTGGTGCCAGCTGGGGGTGTCCCATGTCATCCCCCACTCTCCGGCCTGTTCCCTCCCTAGGCATAAAGTGGCTCCAGTGACAGCACTGGGACAGACTGGGACCATGGGAGTGCAGTGAGTGGGGACACTGGTGGGCACGGGGGATATGGGGCCATATGGGACATGGGGGCACATGTGGGACATGGTGGACACAGGGGAATTCGGGAGACCAGTGAGGACACGCGAGACATGGGGCACATGGGGGGACATGGGGATATGGAGGGTAGACTTGGAGGGGGGACATGAGGGGCATAGGAAGGACAAAGGGACATGGGGGG
>JAWWMS010000105.1:378312-388837 GCA_035048045.1 Chlorospingus semifuscus
CATCCTGGTGTCCCCAGCCATGTGCACTGGCTGTCACTCACTGCTGTGGCCACCGCTCCCCTGGCTGGCGGCTCTTCAGATGAAGGGGAAGGAAGCGAGGTCACATCCGTCCCCATGTGTAGGTGTCCCTTGGTGGGGGCAGGGTGGCCACAAGCTGAGGACAAGCTGGGGACATGATGGGATAGTCTGGGGACATGGTGAGGGATGCTGTTTCTAGGAGTGGGGGGCTCAGGGGATGTGAGGAACCAAGGATGGGTGTCCAGGAGAATGGGGGTACAGGGGAATTGGGGTCTCCGTGCCTGGGGGGATTCAGGGACGGGGGTGCTGTGGGAACAGGGTCCCCAGGGATTTGGGGTCATGGCATTTGGTTGGCAGGGTTGGGGTTGCAGGGGGTAAAAGGGGACCCTGGGGAATAGGGGTTCTGGTGGAAGAAGCAGCCCATGAGATTGGATCAAGGCAGTGGTGGTGCTGGGCAATGGCAGTCCTGGGATGGGGGTCCCCAGGAAGGAGAGACCAAGGCAATGGGGGTCCCATGGTCAGGGTGCCAGAGGAATGGGGGTGCCGGGGATGGGCAGTGGCTGGATGGGCACAGGGGTCACAGATCCTTCCTCAGATGCCTCAGATTTTGGGATGAATCAGAGCCCAGCACAACCCCCACCCTGGGGTACCCCAGGGCTTTCCTGGAAGTCTCTGTGTCCCTGCCCCACACACCCCTGGGTCAGGTACCCACATTTCCTGGCTCAGTGTTTCCATCCAAGGCAACACTTGATGCCCAATTGCTTCAGACAAAATTAAACATCTATAGAATAAAGGCATGAATCTTTCCCACACCATTAATTTCCCTAAAAAGTACAAACTCAGCAAAAATCAAACTGGCAAGGTATAAAATGATCTGGTTTATAGAATACATTGCTTTCTCAACAAGTTCCTCACAATAAAAACACAAACAAATCCCAAAGAAATAAGACTTTTTGGTTCCCTTTAGCAGCCCCTTGGTGCATTCCCCAGCAGCGTTTGCTTGAGGATAACAGATAGTGTGGAATCTCCCTGCGTGTCCAACAGTTCCATGGGATTGTTCCCTGCCTGCTGGGCAGCAATCCAACCCCTAAGGAAGCCTTTTGTTGGGCCACATTTTGGAGCTCTCCCCATTTTACTCATTCCCTCCCTGAAACTTGATTGCCTTCCCATCGATTCAGCTCCCAAAACAAGAGAAGCTCTGCCCATTCTTGGGAGAGTGCACAGGAATCTGTGGAAATGCCCGTGTGAGCCTCAGGGTCTGATTCCCTGGTAAATCCACTCCAGCCTGCCCTGAATTCCACTGCCTTGGCACTCCCTGCTCATGCTGTGACACCCCTGTTCCCCAGTCCCTTGTGTGCAGCCCCTGCTCAATATTTCCACACTTCTCCCTCTCTTCTGGTGTGCACATGCGGAACCCAAACATTCTTTCCATGAGTTTCCAAAGGGCTGCAGGTTTTGTTCATGAAGGAGGGTCAAGGTCCTCCTTGTTGAGGAGATTGTTGTGGTATTTGCAGTAGCTCTGGAGCTTGCTCTGTCCCTTGGTAACAGGCAAAAAATTTTCAATTGCCACATTTCCGTACTGGTTCCCCCACAGATGCCCCTGCAGGGGGATTTTCCAGCCAGCCCTGCTCTGAAAACCATCAAAGGCCCTCACAGAGCCACTGCTCAAACTCCCATTGGGGTTTGTGCTTCTTGCAGGGCTCAGCAAACCACAGGCAGGTCTTTTCCCCCCACAGAATTCTCACCTCTGCAGCAGCTCTAAAGCTGCAAGAATCAAAGCCAAGGGGGCAGGGAGGGACCCTCAGGTGCTGGCTGCCACCTGGGGCTGGCCAGAGCAGGGCTGGGCAATGGCCATCCCTGTGCAGTGGGGCTGGGCCATGGCTGGGCCCCACCCTTGCGTTGACAGGGGTCCCCAGGATGTGCCACCCCTGGGACAGGCACCCGACCAGGAATGTGCAGGGACATTTCTGGGACTGCCGCCCCCTGGGACAGGACGTCCCTGGATATGCCCCCCCAGGAATAGAGACTGCCCCCCTTTTCCATCTGAGTCTCAGCTCAAATGGCCTCTTCTCTCTCATCCAGGAGAAAGTGAAAGTCTTCTGGGGTCACAGCCCCCCATCCCAGTTCCCCAAAGCCTCCCCACCCTTCCCTGCACCCCCCTCTCCCCATTTCCCCCTTCCCTTGGGTCCCCCAACCCCTTCCCTACTCAGGTGGTCCCCGGGGTTGCTGAGCCAGGAACTGGGGTTGAGGAGATATCGCAAAAAGTGCAAAAAATAAGGAAAAAAGAGAACTAAAGAGAGGGAAAAGTCAAGGGTAGGGGAAGGCACAGAATTACTAACCAGGACCCCGTGTGATGCCTGCAAAGCAAACGACCACCCCAGGCGGGGCAGCACTTGGCCCTGGGTCATCCTCAAATCTGAGGCACCCAGGGAAGGAGCTGTGACATCTGTGCCCACCCAGCCATTGCCCATCCCTGGCACCCCCATTCCCCTGGGAACCCAACCATGGGACCCCGTTCCCTTCAGTCCCCCTTCCCTAGGGCTCCCATCTCTGGACTGCAATTTGCCATGATCTCCAAGCCCAAGGAATACCACGTGAGTAATTCCAGTCCCTGGGACCCCCCTTCCCTTCGGAACCTTGATTCACTGGGACCCCCATTCTCACAGGATCCCCCTTTCCCCTGGCACCCCCATCCCTTGGCCAGCACCCCATGATCACAAATCCCTGGAGGCCAAGTTGTTCTGGCACCCTCCTTCCTGACTCTGAGTCCATCTAACCCTTGGGACTCTCATTCCCATGGCACCGCATCCCTGGGCACCTATCCCTGACTCCCTACACCACCTCAGACTCCAAATTCTGGCAACACCATGTCCCCACCATGTCCCATCATCACCCCCATGACCCACAAGGTCCAAACCCTACACCCATCCTGTCCCCACCCTGCCCCCACCAAGGGCCACATACACATGGGGACGGACGTGACCTCGCTTCCTTCCCCTTCATCCAAAGAGCCTCCAACCAGGGGAGCGGTGGGCACAGCAGCGAGTGACAGCCAGTGCACATGGCTGGGGACACTGGGATGACCGGGAAGGTGGCGCTGCTCCTGTAGGGTGAGTGCCCCAGGCACGGGCATGACACCCCGGGGATGGGCCCTGGTAAGGCAGAGACTGGTGGGTAGGGGGCACAGGGGGGCTGCAGGGTCCCCTGAGGTCCCCAATAGCACCAGAGTCAGCGCCGGTGACAGTCACAGTGCACGGTGAGCACCCCACAGCCCCCACCCCGACACCCCCACAACGTCTGCCCAGGTACTCCGGCTCACAAATCCCCCTCCCCTCTCCTTTCCAGAGCTCTTCTCAGAGCCGGTGCCGCAGAGTTCCCCCGAGCCCACCCTGGGGTCCCCCCTGACTCTCAGCTGCCTCAGCACCCCCAGCCCCCTGTGGCCCTGAGCTCCCCTCCTGCACGTGTTCTATCGGGACGGGCAGGTGGTGGGGGTCCACAGGGGTCCCTGCAGCTGCTGGTGCCCGCCATGGGGGTCTCCCACTCGGGGAATTACAGCTGCCAGTTATGCTCCGAGGGTGGGGCCGTGCAGAAGAGCAGCACCTGGCTCCGCGTCATGGTGTGCTGTGAGTGCGGGGATGGGCATGGGGATCCCCCACAGCCTCCCCAGGTCACCCATCACTGCCTGGGTTCCCCCATAAATGCCCAGGTGCCCCATCCTTTCCTGGGTACCTCACCAGATCCCCCAGCCTTTACGTCGGTACCCTCATTTTCCCTGTGATCTTTTTTCCACGTCCCCCCATTACTGCTGGGGTCACCCTCTGTGTCCCCCCATTCCTCACTGGGGTCTCTTCATCTGTCCTTCGTTCAACCACAGCCCTCTCTCAACTCCCGCCATGGTCATCAGGTTCCACCATCCCCTTCCTAGGTCCCCATACCCTTCCTGGAGTCTCCCCATCTTCCTCTCCTGATGACAGGTCCCTGAACCCTCCATCCTTCCTTGGGGCGCCTTTCCAAGCCCACTTCCATTTCTGCGCCCCCTCTCCCTGAATGGGGTCACCCTTCCCCTCGCCAACCCGCCCCCCACAGGTCCCCCACTGTCCCCTGGTGCCCCTGCCTCCTGCAGGGGTCCCGCTCTCAGGGGTGTCACTGTGGGCACAGTCCCTCCGGGGGACAGGTGGCGCTGGGGCACGTCCTGGTGCTGAGCTGTGCAATGACCATGGGGACAGGTCCCCTGTCCTTCTCCTAGCACCAGGAGGCTTGGGGGCACCGCTGGGCACTGGCCCCTGCCTGGAGCTGCGGTGCATTGGGGACAATGACAGCGGCCACTACCAGTGCTGGGACAGCGTGGCCGAGGGTTTGCCCCTGAATGTCTCTATCCTGGGAGACCAGAACCCTTGGGCTGTGAATGACCCCACCCACAGCACCCCCATCCCCCCTTGTCCAGTGCAAGCCCTGTCTCTGTCCCCACAGTGCCCGTGGCCAATGCCACCATCACGCCTGGTCCCCCATCACACCAGATGCGTACAGGTGACCCCGTGACCCTGTGCTGCTCAATGCAGGTGGGCTCAACCCCTGTCACCTTCACCTGGCTGCACAACAGGCAGGAGGTGGCCCAGGGTCCCCTCCTGGAGCTTGGGAACATCAGTGTGGGACATTTGGGCACCTACCAGTATGTGGCCACCAACCAGCTGGGACAGGACGGGCACCAAGGGTTCCAGGCACTCAGCCCTGAGCTGGCCCTGGAGGTGGCACCCGGGTCACCCTGGATCACAGGTGGGGTCACGCAGGGTCACTGGGGTGTTCAGGACCACTGGGCTGATGGGTGACCCTGATGTGTCCCCCTCTGTTTCTTGCAGTGGCCGCAGGGGTCAGTGGGGCCGTTTTGTTCCTGCTCCTGCTTGTGGGTGTCATTGTGGCCTGGCACCGGTGGCACTGTGTGGGTGGGTGACAATGAGGGGACGGGGGTCCCAGGGATATGTAGAGGCCCAAAGAGAAGAGGGTGCAATATGTTGGCACCCACAAGCCCAGAATTGTGACCTTGGTGGGGGTCCTGTAGGGATTGGGGAGGTGCTGGAGGGTCCTGCAGGGGCGTTGGGGGTTCTTTCAAGGGCCCTGGGGGCGTTTGGAGGGTCTCTGTCCCTGCTGGGCTTTGGGTTCTTGAGGCTGAGTTGGTCAGGGGCACTGGGGAGGTTCATGAATTCTAGGGGGCTTCAGGGATGCTTGGGGGAATCCTGAGAGTGGTCAGGGCCCTGGGACTCCACAGTCACCCCTCCACTTTTTCCTCAGCAGACTCCAGGACGCAGCAGGAAAGATGAGTGGGGGGCTCAAACCACACTCTCCCCTTTTACCCCAACCCCCCAGACCTCCCATTCCCTCTCCCACATCCCCTTTATTCCCTGAGGGTCCCCCTGGATCCCGTGGCCCCCCAGAGGAGGGGGAGGTGCTGTACACCCACGTCGTGCTCACCAAGAGGGCAGGGGGTGAGTACGGGGGGAACACAGGCAGAGGAACACGTCACCCACGAGTGTCACCCCACCCAGATCCCACAGCCCGTGTCTCTCGCAGCGTCCCCCTGTACCACCACCCTCCAGGATCCCCAGGTGACCTATGTGGAGCTGTGGGGACCCCAGGGGCGACCACGGGAACCTGGTGACACCTATGGGAATGTGGTGTGACACTGGGGGAACTGGGGAGCATTGGAGATCCCCACTTGTGTGTTTGGTGCCACCAAAAACTGCCCCTGTCCCTCCCCGTGGAGAGACAAAGATCCCAAAGGGCTGAGAGAAGAATTTCCTGAAAAAGCAATGAGAGAGAATAAAAACAGCAACAACAGCAACAAGGTTCAGAGTCTGAATTGTCACACAAGGAACCATTTCCAGGAAAAGTCCCCAAAAAGGAACAAACCCCAGATATTTCCCCTAGTAGGTTTCCTCCACCAGAGGAAGGTGGCAGGGCCCTGGACCTTCCTTGCTCTGATGGCCAAAGTGGCCTTCAGGAGGCTCTGGATTCTCTTGTTCCGTGTCCCAAACCCCTCCTCTGCTGTGTTCCCCACACGAGGATCTCACAAAGGTCCTGTGAGGATTCTGGATCCTGCCCCTTTTCCAGGGCAGTCGGGATCTGAATATGGCACAGGGTGAAGTGTCAGAGACAGGAAAAGTTTGATGTCTGGAGACATTTTGGAACACCTGTGTGTATCAGGGTGGGTCAGGCCTTGCTTTTGATGGGACAGGGCCCTGTCTGTCCATCAGTCAGTCAGCAATGGCACACTGGGGACTGCGTGATGCTCTACCAAACCCAGGTCTGCTGTGGCTGAGTGACCAGAAGTGCCACTTGGGGAGAGGGTCCTTGGTGGCCCAACTAGCTTAAAATGCAGAGCCTGTGCTGGCCAAGTCCATTAACCTGTCTTCTCTTGCGGCGTCTGTCCCATCCAGGCTGGAACCCAGGAGCTGCCAACCCATTTAAATGAGAAATATCTCTCAAGGAAAGTGGGAGCGTTCCTGGAATGGAAAGAAGACCAATCTCTAAATTGTTTTTAAATTTCAAAAATGATGAGGCTTCCAGGCCAAAGTGTAGGAAAAGGAATAACAGCTCTTTACTAGGAAATTTATGAACCAGAACAGAACAAACAACACAAACCCAGAACTGTCCCTCCCGCTCAGCGCTGTTGGTTTTTGTGGCAGTGATAACCGCGGCCAGCAGGGGGCGCTGCAGGGAGCACTCCCGGCCAGCAGAGGGCGCCCCGGTCCAGCTCCATCCCCTCAGGGACCATGGCGGCGTCGGACGGGAGGGAGGAGGGGAAATCGCTCCTTTTGCAAACTCACGGGCACCAATTGGTCCTGGCACCACCACCTGCGGCAGCGGGCAGAAGCCGCCAAGGCAGCAGGTTGGATCCCAGTTCCCACTGGCAGCGTTGCAGTGTCCCGGGGCCAGGCACACACCCTCCACAACACCCATGACTGCTCTCCATGATCCTGAATGGAAGGAAGGCAGCACCTGACCCCAGGCAGGTCTCGGGTGCGCAACAGCACCTCTGGTGGTTTTACACCACAATTTCTGCAAACCCTCAGCCCTTCACTCAGGTGAGGATGGAAGGGATGGAGCAGCTTTGGGGACACCTGGAATCCACACAGGGTCACTCTCCAAAACTCCACCACGTCCGCAGACAGAGCGGCGGCTTGGTATTTCCACACTTTTCTCTCTTACCTGATGTCCTCAACCTGAGGCCAAACCTTCTTTCCATGAGGTTCCAAAAGGCTTCAGGTTTTGTTCAAGAAGGAAGGTTCAGGTCACCATGTTGAGCAAAGCGTTGTGGGATTTGCAGTACTTCTGAGGCTCTCTCAGTCCCTTACCGAGAGGAACAAATTGTCAAATGCTGCATTTCCAGACTGGTTCTCTCACAGCTGCCCCTGCAGGGGGGGTTTCCAGCCAGCCCTGCTCAGAAAACCACCAAAAGTCCTTGCAGAGCCAGTGCTTGAGCTCTCTTTGGGTTTTGTGCTTCTTGCAGGGCTGAACAAACCGCAGGCAGGCCTTTTTCCACCCACAGAATTCTCACCTCTGCAGCAGCTCTAAAGCTGCCAGAATCAAAACCAAGGGGGCAGGGGGAGACCCTCAGGTGCTGGCTGCCACCTGGGGCTGGGCAGAGCAGGGCTGGGCAATGGCCTATCCCTGTGCAGTGTGGCTGGGCCATGGCTGGGCCCTACCCTTGGATGGCCACCCCAACAACATCAGCCACTCCACAATGCACATCACTGTCCCAGCAGTAACAACATTCACAATATTTAATCAACAATATATTCAATAATGTAATATGAATTCGTATAATATCCAGCAAAATCAACTTCCATTAACTTGTTTCTCACAATACATATTAGTAAAGGACTGTTATTCCTGTTCCCATATCTTTGCCTAAAAGCCCCATAATTTTAAAGTTTTAATAGATCAGAGAGAAGGGGGTCGTATTTTCCATTCCCAGGGAGGTTCCCATCTTGTTCAGCTTCCTTGACAGAGCTGAACAAAGAAACACCATTTCTGCCAGTTTAACCAAAGAGCTGCATTTTTTTCCCAGAAGCAGGGAACCACATCCTGTGCCCCCTTGGAACTGGGATGGACACCAGTAAGCCACCTTAGTGTGAGGCACTGGGATGGGGATTGCAGAGCCACTAATCACATGGGGGTTAAGAGGAACAAATCTGATTTGGATTTATGTCTCAACATATGCTACACATGAGTTGAAAAATTAGTCTGTGGTTGTACATGTGCTAGGAACCCTGTCCCTGGCGAGGCTTCACGCAACAGAGAATCAGGGGAGAGAAAGCTTCAGTGATCAGGCTGTGAGTGACCCCCGCTGGCTGGTGGGACAGATGCCCGGGAAAACTGGGAAAAAATGCCCGGGAAATCAGGCTGTGGGAGGAGTTTTTGTAAATAAAAGCAGCAAACTGTGACACAACAGGAGTGTTTTGCTTTGGATTACTTGGAGGGATCAGGGGCTCGCTCGGAGGGTCAGCTTGGCCCTCCTCCCCTGTGGGATTGACATTCTCTGAACCTGGGAGAAGCAGTGAGAGAAGCAAAGAATGATCCAAACAAGTCTTGTCTCATTTTCTGCTCCTGTGTTGTTCACAAGTGGAATGCATTGTGGAAGATTGTTTACCTGAAGGGAATTGGTGATTGGATTCTGGTGTGCGTGTTTTGATTCACTGACCAATTGAATCTAGGTATGTGTGTGTCGGGATTGTGTGCAGTGGAGTGCGGTCAGGGTTTGGAAGATTCAGTTTAGATGTAATGTAATATAATATAGGCTAATATAGTATAGTAAAGTACTTAATTAGCCTTCTGATAAGATAGAGTAAGACGCATCATTCCTCCCGGCCATTGGGCAAAAATATCACAGACACCCTCCCCCACACCTTTTCCTCCTGGTGGTCCTTCTTCCCTCTCTGCACTCATTCTTCCCTGCTTTGCTGCTTCCACAAGGCAGCTCATTCCTGCTCATCCTGGACATTCCTTCATTGCTTCCCCGACGGAGCAGATGCTGCCTGCACCCACTGGCCGCCTGTGAGAGTCTGTCCAAAATATCCCCCCATTTTTGCCTCACAATTGTCATGAAGACCACTAAAACGTTAAACTGCTGAGCCAGCACGGAGGGGGAAGTTATGTGTCTCTTAGCTCACTGTTCCCACAGGTGTTTTTTGCTAGAGGGCAACCTATTCTTTGAGAACAATGGATTTGGACTTTCTCCCTACCTCCTGGCATGGCTGGTTTGAGCTTGGGGTGGTCCCTCTTCCATGAGAAGACCCCTCTCATCCACCCTCAACCATCGTGACAGACAAGCAGAAATGTAGGCCTCTCCATCAAGGAACCAAGACAAGAAACCCCCATGCAAGAAAACCCCCCCCAACTCGGGGGAGGTGTGTAGTGGAGGGGGAAAAGCTGCCCAGAGTAAGCACACCTGCGAGCATTGGGCCATGAAAACAATGGTTCTAGCCTGTTGCTTGGCTTGGACTCTGTGTACCCCCCTTTCTGTTCTTTCCGCCCACCCAAGACCTTTGTTTCAGCTGAGGAACTATTCCCCATCTTCCAATGAAAGATAGTATAACTGGGGGCCAATTCAGCTGTGCCTTTGAGATCTCCTCGGAGGTGGCCTGGTGAGCTTCAATGGCTGGACCTTCGGAGAACAAAGCAACCCTACATTGCGATAGCTATAACCCATCACCCCTCCCTTCTCCTCCCTCTTTTCCTTATCTTCTCCTTTTTTTTCCCCGGTTCCCCTCACCAATGAATTTTCTGTTGTGGTTATTTCAGTAAAACTGTATTTGTTGATTTTGGTTACTGCAAATCCCCTGTGCCTTGGTTGGTTATTTTTGCACCTTAAAAACCCATTCACTGGGATGGACCGCCCCACCGCCTCTGCCGCGTTTCCCATGCTGCCCACAGCACCGAGCCTGCTGCACCTGCCCACCGCAGCCCCAGCCCGCGGCAGCCAGCCCAGAGCCACCAGTGCCACAGCACCAGCCCGCAGCCAGCCCGCAGCAGCCAGCCTGCAGCCATCGCTCGCCCATGCCAGAGACATGCAGGTGCCTTCTTTGGAAATCACTCCCAGCCACTCACAAAAGCCATATGGGCTCGCCCTGGCTTGCAGCACACACACTCCATCTGCCGAGCTGATGCCCACAGAGCACCCGGGCTTCTTGCGGTAACGCTGTCCCTGTCTTCTGTTTCCCTCTCCATCCTTTTCCCTTTCTACTCTCTTCTATCCCCCTTCGGTAAGGACACTTACCCTTCTTTATCAAGAAACAGTTCTCAGATGTAATATTGCCATGTTTGTGATTCATTTTCATCTGAGAATCCTTTCAGCAAGAATCCTCCCCGACTCCCCCTTTTCCAGCGGGATGGGACAGGGGTAGTGGGAGGGGGAATGGGGAAGCCCTGGGTGCACTGCAAGCACTGTGGGGAGAGAATGGGGCAGTCCCTGAGGGTACTTGGGCACTTGGATGGGGCTGGGGAGCCCCTG
>JAWWMS010000105.1:489158-501006 GCA_035048045.1 Chlorospingus semifuscus
TGCTAATCAAACTAACCAATCATCGCTTTGTCTTAGCCTTGGAGGGGTTACTAACCCATTTCGAACATGCTTGGTGGGACTCCCAGTGTGATCTTCTCGGAAATTTTGCAGTCTGATTGATAACCAAACTCTATGCATGCACAATATGACAAACATTAGGTTACCCGCGCAACAAGGATACACTGCAAGTCAAAGTGATGGTTACCGCCAATGCTTAATAATCTTATCACTTAATACTACCTTGCACTCTCCCCCAGAGGAATTGGATCTTTTCGGAAGTGCAAATGCCGGTATGACCAACACCTCAAATGGCGGATGGTTCAGTTTCAATCCCTTAGATCCCCAGAATTTAAATCAGCATAGAGGAACATGGGCTACCTTAGATTCATCCCTGAGTTTGGCCACAGTGTCTCAGCAGCTTTACAGCCAATGTAACAGCACTAACATCACGGCACCGATGAAATTACCCACAGGGATATTTTTAATTTGTGGAAACAGCACCTGGAATGGTATACCAGCCAGACCACAGGGCGGACCTTGTTATTTGGGAAAATTGTCATTATTTCATCCCAATGTATCTCTACTAATGCAACTAAGCCAAAATGCAAGCAGACAGAGACGTAGCCTACATGACTTAGACTACAGTCAGATAGGAGACCCACAGTTCTGGAGTGAGCTGAAGCAAGTGGTAGTTTCAACTGTCTTGCCAGGGGGAGCTGCAAACAAAGCTATGAACTTAGCAAAACAATTGAGGTGCTGGGCCAAGGGTGATTTAAACAAGATGTCACAAATTTTAGATATGTTAACCTCAGATGTGCAACGTGTTAATCATGCTGTTTTGCAAAATAGAGCCGCTGTAGATTTTTTGCTTTTAGCACAAGGGCGTGGGTGTGAAGAGTTTGAAGGGATGTGCTGCATGAATTTGTCCGATCACTCTGTATCTATTCATGCTAAGATAAAAGATTTGCAGCAGGGACTTCACAATCTCAAAGAAGAAGAAGGTCTAGGAATCGATGAATGGCTTAAAAGCTTAGGACTTAGACCATGGCTGAGGAACCTTGTGACATATGCTATAGGGATACTAGGTGTGCTTTTAATGCTTTTGCTTATTTTGCCTTGTATTTTTAATTGTATTCAAAATATGGTCAGTAGAATGATAGAAAAAACCTGGCAGACTAACCTCCTTGCACAAAAAGAAAACGGGGGAAGTGTGGAGAGTTTTGTGCAGGCATGGCTCGAGGAAAAAGGCCATGATCATATACAGCTGGTTAAGCAGTAAAAAAGCAGATGTAAGTAGTACGTTCTCAGTCTTGGCCTTATGAGAAAACAACAACACTGCATCCTTAAGTAAGTAACAAGAAAACAACAACACTGTGCCCTTGAATGGATAACTGTAGTCAAGAGCAGGATGTAAAAACAAGTGGTAGCCTCAACAAGAAAACCACAAGTATTTTGAGAATGAAGCCACAAAGGAGGAGTTGTCATTTAATCTGTAACCAATGATGAGTTTATCTTTTGCAATATGTATGAGCTTAATTAACACTGCTATAAAAGTATGTAAGCTGGATCAATAAACTTAAGACAAATGATCATCAATAGGATGTGCATGTCTCCCTTCGCTTCCGTCACCGACTAGGCGCTGGTGCCAGCTTGGGTGTGGGAACCATCCGGCTCATTGCGGAATTTCAGGAGCCAACCGGCCACTACCAGCCACAGGACCCCAACAGAAATCCTGTCCCATTTTCCCTGGCAAATAAAACTCACCATACCCGGTTCTTGATGGAAGATTGCAGGAGCCACTTGGCACTGTCAAACCAGCCCGAGGTGCAACTGGTGCCACCTTGGGTCTGGGAACCATCCTGTGTCTTGCGGAATTTCCAGAGCCAACCGGTCATACCTGCCATAGGCACCGAATACAAACCTCTGTCATTTTTTCTGCAAACAAAACTCACCTGCACCGGTTCTTGATGACCGATTGCATGAGCCACTTAGCACTGTCAATCCAGCCCGTGTTACAACTGGTGCCAGCTTGGGTTGGAGAATCATCCTGTGTATTGTGGAATTTCAAGAGCCAGACGGCCACTCCCAGCCACAGGCGCCGGAATGAAATCCTCACTCCTTTTTCCTGGTAAAGAAATCTCACCTGCCCAGGTTCCTGATGGAAGTTTGCATGAGCTACTTGGCACTGTCAAACCAGCCCTAGTTGGTACTGCTCCCAGCTTCGGTCTCGGAACTATCCTGCATATTTTGGAATTTCAGGAGCCAGCTGGACACTCCCGGCCACAGGCCCCCAAACAGATATGCTGGTCCATTTTCTCTGGCAAAAGAAACTCGCCTTCCCCGGGTCTTGATCGAAGATTGCAGGAGCCACTTCGCACAGTCAAACCAGCCCGAGTTCAAACTGGTGCCAGCTTGGTCTGGGAACCATCCTGCGTGTTGTGGAATTTCAGCAGCCAGCCAGCTACTCCGGCCACTGTCCCCCAAATGGAAATGCTATCCCATTTTCTCTGGAAAACAAAACTCACCTGATCCGGTTCATCATGCCAGATTGCAGGAGCCACATGGCACTGTCAAACCAGTCCGAGTTGCAGCCAGTGCCAGCTTGGGTCTGGGAACCATCCTGCATATTCTGGAATTTCAGGAGCCAGACGGCCACTCCAGCCACAGGCTCCCCAATAAAAACCTCGCTCCTTTTTTCTGGGAGACAAAACTCACCATACCCAGTTCTTGATGGCAGATTGCAGGAGCCACTTGGCGCTGTCAAACCAGCCCGACTTGGTACTGGTGCCAGCTTGGCTATGGGAACCATCCTGCATATAGTCGAACTTCAGGAGCCAGCCGGCCACTCCCCCAACAGGCCCCCAAACACATATGCTGGCCCATTTTCCCTGGCAAGCAAAACTCATCATACCCGGATCTTGATGGCAGATTGCAGGAGCCTCTTTGGACTGTCAAACCAGCACTAGTTGTAACTGGTGCCAGCTTGGGTCTGGGAATCATCCTGCGTATAGTGGAATTTCAGGAGCCAGCCGGAAACTACGGCCACTGGCCCCCGAAAGAAAACCTCGCTCTTTTTCCCTGGCAAGAAAAACTCACCTGTCCCGGTACTTGATGGAAGACTGCAGGAGCCACTTGGCACCGTCAAACCAGCACTAGGTACAACTGGTGGCAGCTTGGGTCTGGGAACCATGCTGCGTATTGTGGTATTTTTGGAGCCAGATGGCCACTCTGGCCACAGGCCTCCGAATGAAAACATCGCTCCCTTTTTCTGGGAAACAAAACTCACCTGCCCCGGTTCTTGATGGCTGATTGCAGGAGCCACGCGGCACTGTCAAACCAGCCAGAGTGTCAACTTATGCCAGCTTGGGTCTGGGAACCACCCTGCGTATTGCAGAATTTCAGGAGCCAACCGGTCACTCCGGCCATCGGCACCGAATAAAAACCTCTGTCCTTTTTTCCGCAAACAAAACTCACCTGCCCCGGTTCTTGGTGGCCAATTGCAGGACCCACTTGGCACAGTCAAACCAGCCTGAGTTACAACTGGTGCCAGCTTGGGTCTCGGAACCATCCTGTGTATGGTGAAACTTCAGGAGCCAGCCGGACACTATGGCCACAGGCCCCAGAAAACAAATTCTGGCCCATTTTCCCTGGCAAAACAAACTCACCTTTCCCGGGTCTTGATGGAAGGTTGCAGGAGGCACTTGGCACTGTCTAACCAGGAGGAGTTGGTACTGGTGCCACCTGGGGTCTGGGAACCATCCTGCATATCGTGGAATTTCTGGAGCCAGCCGGCCACTCGGTTCACTGTCCCCAAAATAGAAATGCTATCCCATTTTCACTGGCAAATAAACCTCACCTGCCCAAGTTCTTGATGGCTTCTTGAAGGAGACAAGTGGCACTGTCAAACAAGCACCAGTTACCACTGATGCCAGCTTGGGTCTGGGACCATCCTGCGTATTGCAGAATTTCAGGAGCCAGTCGGCCATTCCAGCCACAGGCCCCCGAATAAAAGCCTCGCTCCTTTTTTCTGGCAAAAGAAACTCACCTGCCCCAGTTCTTGATGGTAGATAGCAGGAGCCACTTGGCCTTGTCAAACCAGCCCGGCTTGGCACTTCTGTCAGCTTGGGTCTGGGAACCATCCTGCGTTTTGTGGAATTTCAGGAGCCAGCCGGTCACTCCGGCCACAGGCACCCAAACAGAAATACCGGCCCATTTTCCCTGGCAAACAAAACTCACCTGCTCCGGTTCTTCATAGTCGATTGCAGGAGCCACTTGGCACTGTTAAACCAACCTGAGTTGCAAATGGTGCAAACTTGGGTCTGAGAACCATCCTACGTATTGCAAAATTTCAGGAGCCAGCCGACCACTCCCGGCCACTGGCCCCCGAATGAAAACCTCGCTCCTTTACCCTGGCAAACAAAACTCACCTGCCCCTTTTCTTCATGGCTGATTGCAGGAGCCACTTGGCAATGTTAAACCAACCCGAGTTTCAACCGGTGCAAACTTGGCTCTGAGAAACATCCTACGTATCGCAGAACTTCAGGAGCCAGCCGACCACTCCCGGCCACTGGCCCCCGAATGAAAACCTCGCTCCTTTTCCCTGGTAAACAAAACTCACCTGCCCCGGTTTCTGATGGAAGACTGCAGGAGCCACTTGGCACTGTCAGACCAGCACTAGTTGCAACTGGTGCCAGTTTGGGTCTGGGAACCATCCTGCGTATTGCGGAATTTCAGGAGCAAGCCAGCCACTCCAGTCACAGGCCCTCGAATAAAAACCTCGGTCATATTCCTTAGAAAAGAACCCTCACCATCCCCGGATCGCGATGGCAGATTGCAGGAGCCACTTCGCACTCTCAAACCAGCCTCAGTTACAACTGGTGCCTGCTTGGGTCTGGGAACCATCCTGCGTATTGTGGAATTTCAGGCGCCAACCAGCAACTCCGGCCACAGGCCCCCGAATAAAAACCTCGCTCCTTTTCCCTGGCAAATAAAACTCACCTGACCCGGTTCTTGATGGCTGATTGCAGGAGCCACACGGCACTGTCAAACCAGCCCGCGGTGCAACTGGTACCATCTTGGGTATGGGAACCATCCTTCGTATTGTTGAATTTCAGGAGCCAGACGGCCACTACCGACCACAGGCCCCCAACGGAAATCCTGTCCCATTTTCACTGGCAAATAAAACTCACCTGCCCCAGTTCTTGATGGAAGATTGCATGAGGCACTTGGCACTGTCGAGCCAGCCCAAATTGCAACTGGTGCCAGTAAGGGTCTGGGAACCATCCTGCATATTGTGGAATTTCAGGAGCCAGCCAGACACTCTGGCCACTGGCCCCCACAAGAAAACCTCGCTCCTTTTTTCGTGGCAAGCAAAACTCACCTTTTCCGGTTCTTGATGGAAGATTGCAGGAGCCACTTGGCACTGTCAAACCAACCCGAGTTAAAACTGGTGCCAGCTTGGGTCTGGGAATCATCCTGCGTATTGTGGAATTTCAGGAGCCAGACGGCCACTCCGGCCACAGGCCCCCGAATGTCAACCTCACTCTATTTGCTGGCAAAAAAACCTCACCGGCTCCTGTTCTTGAAGGCTGCTTGCAGGAGCCACTTGGCACGGTCAACCCAGCCGGAGTTGCAACTGATGCCATCTTGGGTCTGCGAACCATCCTGCGTATTGCAGAATTTCAGGAGCCAACCGATCACTCCGGCCATAGGCACCGAATAGAAACCTCTGTCCTTTTTTCTGGAAACAAAACTCACCTGCCCCGCTTCTTGGTGGCCGATTGCATGAGCCACTTGGCACGGTCAAACCAACCTGAGTTGCAACTGGTGCCAGCTTGGGTCTGGGAAGCATCCTGCGTATTGTGGAACTTCCGGAGACAACTGGCCACTCCGGCCAGAGGTCCCCTAACAGAAATGCTGGCCCATTTTCCCTGGCAAAAGAAACTCACATGTCCCGGGTCTTGATGGAAAATTGCAAGAGCCAGTTCGCACTGTCAAACCAGCCCGAATTGGTACTGGTGCCAGCTTGGGTCTGGGAACCATCCTGCGAATTGCAGAATTCCCGGTGCCAGCCGGCCACTCCGGCCACTGTCCCCAAAATAGAAATCCTGTCCATTTTCACTGGCAAATAAATCTCACCTGCCCCGGTTCTTGATGGCTGATTGCTGGAGCCACTTGGCACTGTCAAACCAGCCCAAGGTCCAAGTGGTGCCAGCTTGGGTCTGGGAACCATTCTGCATATTGCCGAATTTCAGGAGCCAGCCAGCCACTCCAGCCACAGGCCCCTGAATGCACACCTCGGCTCTTTTCCTTTTAAAACTTAACTCACCTGTGCCGGTTGTTGATGGTGGATTTCAGGAGCCACTTGGCAGTCTCAAACTAGCATGACTTGGCACTGGTGCCAGCTTGGGTCTGGGAACCATCCTGCGCATTGTGGAATTTCAGGAGCCAGCTGGCAACTCCCGGCCACAGGACTCCAAACACAAACCACAGCCCTTTTTCCTTGCAAAATAAACTCACATGCCATGGTTAGTGATGGCACATTACAGAAGTAAATTGGCACTCTCAAACCAGCCTGAGTTGGCACTGGTGCCAGCTTGGGTCGGGAACCATCCTCTGTATTGTGGAATTTCAGGAGTCAGCTGGCCACTCTCGGCCAGAGGCCCCTGAACAAAATCCTCAGCTCTTTTCCTTGGCAAACAAAACTCACCCAGCCCGATTCTTGATGGCAGATTGCAGGAGCCACTTGGCACCCTCAAACCAGCCTGACCTGGCACTGGTGCATGCTTGGGTCTGGGAACCATCCTGCGTATGGTGGAATTTCAGGAGCCAGCTGGCCACTTTTAGCCGCAGGTCCTGGAACAGAAACCTCGGCTCTTTTCCCTGGCAAGCAAAACTCATCTTCTCTAGTGTTCCATCTGTCACCATGGAACACCTGGTTCCCTGAGATTCCATTGGGTAGAAGTGTTCCTCAGTGTCATCATGGACACCTGGTTTGATGAGATTCTATCGGGTAAGAATGATCCCAGTGTTCCATCAGGCCCACCAGGGACACCTGCTTCGATGATATTCCAAGGGGTAACAATGTTCTCGAGTGTTTTATCAGGTCCACCATGGACACCTGCTTCGATGAGATTCCATGGGGTAACAATGTTCTCCTGTGTTTCATTAGGCCCAGCTCTGTCACCATGGTCCTTTGTTCCATGAGATTCCATTGGGTAACAAAGTTCCCACTGTTCCATCTGTCACCATGGACACCTGATTCCATGAGATTCCATTGGGTAACAGTGTTCTCCAGTGTTCCATTAGGCCCGACTCTGTTACCATGGACACCTGGTTCCATGAGATTCCATTGGGTAACAATGTTCTCCAGTGTTCCATCTGTCACCATGGACACCTGGTTCCATGAGATTCTATTGGCTAACAATGTTCTTCTGTCTTCCATCAGGCTCTGTCACCATGGACACCTGGTTTCATAAGGTTCCATGGGGTAACTGTTCTCCAGTGTTCCATCAGATCTGGCTCTGTCACCATCGACACCTGGGTCCATGAGATTCTATTGGGTAACAGTGTTCTCCATTGTTCCATCAGGCTCTGTCACTATGGACACCTGGTTCCATGAGATTCCACGGGGTAACAATGTTCTTCAGTCTTCCATCTGTCACCATGGACATCTGGTTCCATGAGATTCCATTGGGTAATAATGTTCTCTTGTGTTCCATCAGGCCCGCCATGGACACTTGGTTCAATGAGATTCCATTGTGTAACAATGTTCTCGAGTGTTCCATCAGGCCCGCCATGGACACCTGGTTTGATGAGATTCCTTTAGGTAACAATCTTCTCCAGTGTTCCATCTGGCACCATGGAACACCTGGTTCCATGAGATTCCATTGGGTAAAAATGCTCTCCAGTGACATCATGGACACCTGGTTCGATGAGATTCCATGGGGTAACAATCTTCTCGAGTGTTTTATCAGGTCCACCACGGACACCCAGTTCGATGAGATTCCATGGGGTAACAATGTTCTCCAGTGTTCCATCTGTCACCATGGAACACCTAGTTCCATGAGATTCCATGGGGTAACAATGTTCTCCAGTGTTCCATCAGGGCCCAGAACTGAACACAGGATTTGGAGTGTGGCCTCACCAGTGCCCAGTACAGAAGGACAGTCCTTGCCCTGCTCCTGCTGGCTGCACTATTGCTGATCCAGGCCAGGATGCCACTGGCCTTCTTGGCCACCTGGGCACAGCTGCCTTGTGTTCAGCTGCTGTTGACCAATATCCCGTGTGTTCATTTCCACTGGGCAGCTTTCCAGCCTCCCTCCCCCAGCCAGCAGTGCTGCAATGGGTTGTTGTGACTCAGGTGCAGTGCCTGGCACTTGCTCTTGTTGAACACCATACAGCTGGCCTTGTCCCATCAATTCAGCTTGTCTAAATTGTAGGCTTCATGAGCTTCCATTGTTACCCAATGGAATCTCATGAAACCAGGTGTCCATAGTTACAGAGCCGAGCCTGATGGAACACTGGAGGTGACTGGGATCAAACTGGAGTTTACTGGGATCATATTGGGGTTAAAAGGGAGCGATTGGGATCACACTTTTGGGCTACTGGGAGCAACTGAGGATGATGCTGCAAGCAAACTGGAGGAACTTGGAAGGACTGGATGCCTGCTAGAGGCAACTGGGATATACTGGGCATGACTGGGGGATCATACTCGGAGAACTAACACCTCACTGGGGATACTGGGAGAGGGAGAGGAGGAACAAGAGAAGGGAAGCAGAGGGTCTGTGGAACCGCTTCTCTTCTCCTCCTGCCACCACTGCTACCGCTGCCACTGCCGAAGCGCCGGGAGTGTTTGTCCGCGTGTCCGTTCACCCTGTGTCCGTTCCCCCATGTCCGTTCCCCCGTGTCCGTTCCCCATTCCCTCCCCGCGCCCCACGGCCGAGTCCTGCACGCCCCGGGGCAGCCCGGGCCACTCCGCTCCGGGGCCCAACCGGAGTCACGGAGCATCTCTTCCTCCCACAGCCACGCCAAAACCACCGGCTCGTTCAACTTCCTCTTCACCGGATCGGAACTTTCCTTCCCGGCAATCTCGCAGCTTGTCCCTTGTGCTTGCACGCCCCGGGTCCCATCTCACCTGCTCGCCCCGTGCTGTGCTCTCTTCCTCACCAGCAAAGAAAGCGCTGTCCGCACTTTCCCCTGGGGCAGAGCAAAGTGCTGAACGAGGAGCCTGCCAGCGCCAGGCAGAGCCAGCCCGGGGGGAGAGCAGAGCAGGACATGAGCAGGGAGAAATGCAGCCCCCTGCTGCTCCCCGGCCGCTCGGGATAGGGAGCGGCAGTGGCGGGGCCACACCCGGCGCGGTGCCCTCGGCCCCAGGGCTTCTCCTGCTTTCTTGTCCGCTTCCAGGTGAAAATCAGAGATGGCCGACAGGAGGATTCAAATGAAAGAATGAAAACACTATTTTTGCCGAGTTTGCATGCCAGTCCAATACAGCAGCTCAGTTCTCAGCTGTCTGCCTGCTCCCTGCCAGTCCAGCACTTTCAGCCTGGAGCAAAGGCCCTCTCTGCAAAGAAACTGCTGGCTGCTTTGTTTGTCCTGCTGCTCATTGACACAGCTAGAAAAGTCAACTAGTTTGGATCCTGGGTCTGTCAGAACAGGTGAACTTTGCCATGTGAAGCCAAGACACAGAGTCTTGACCCCTGCACAATGTCCCAGGAATCACCTTTGTTGCTGCTGTGGATTGTCACTGCTGAGGGTGAAATACTGGGGGAGCACATGCCCTGTCTCTAGAACCCATGGCTGACCAAAGCACTGTGTCCTGAAATCTTGCACTTGCAGGTTTCTGGTGTCTCCAGCATTGCTTTCAAAGCAAAACAGGGAGAAGGCAAACTGTGTGTAGCTAATGATCCTGTAGAGTGGAGAAAACCTGTTAACTCCTCAGTCTTTGAGGTAAGATCAGTTTGGAATGACTATGAGGTAGAACAAGTGCAACAGAGAAAAGCGGAGCGTATAAGGAAAGGAATTAATTGTAGATGCGAACATCTTGGCTTGTTTCTTTCCATTTTCATTTCATCTCTGGAAAGTTGTTTTGCTTTTCCAAGAATCTTCTCCACAGTGATGTTTGCTCTTCTCAAGAACCTTTCGTGGAGAACGAGGTCGAGCTCCTGTCACAAGATGTGCCACCACCTGCAGCTTCTCTTGGCTTTCCACACTGTGCCTGCAGCAAGACTCCTGCAGCAAAGCAGGACAAAGGTTTTGAGTGCTTAACAACTTGTCCTTTCTTTTCCTGGTGGGCTGGGCAGTTGTCCTATGGGTAAGGTTTTCATTGCTACTGTTCTAGGCTAAGAAAACAGGAGGTGGTACCAGGAATTGTTAGAGAATACAAGCCTGGCTGAATGCAGAGAAAGAATCTCCAGAGTCTGCAGCCACAAGTGGAGAGTTGTGTGATAATCACTGCAACTTCTCAGTGGACATCTTGAAAATTATCTGGAATGTGAAAATGCTCTGACAGAGGGAGTTTGTTTCTGAGTTCTGTGTAGATGATTCCACATCTGGTGCCTTGGTGCATAAATCAAGAGCACAATCAGTTCGTGACAGGCACCAGAACAAGATGGACCTCTCAGAGCAGCCAACTGAAAGAATCTGAAAAGGAGAAATGCAAGGAATGACTTGGTGAACCTTGCCTGGACAAATGGTGATTTTTTCTAATAATTACTAATCCATTCCCTTAGCAAGGCCATTTGCATCCCAGGTTCACCATGAAGTGAGAATCCTGAGCTTGTGGAAGTGCCTGAAAGATGCCCTGTTCCTCTGCAGGGACACTGAGGCAGGACCAGGAGCTTGAGCCCTCTATGGGGAAGCCTCCTCCGAGCTGGAATTTCTGCTGTGCTGGGAGAGGAGGAGGAGGGGGAGAAGGCTGACGCTGTGTGGCAGGAGCAGGAGGTTTGGGCCGCAGGACATTCCGTCTGCGCCGCTGCCCCGCAATGGGCGACCGTGCCTGGGGCTCTGGGCCTGGCCCCACGTGCGCTGAGCTCCTGACACTGCGGGAGCTCCCCGGGCTGGGCTCAGCTTCCCGCTGGGCCTGGGCAGAGCCTGGGCTCAAACTTGGGGCAGCAGCAGTGCAAAACACCTCTGGGCATCTCCGTTTCCTGATGCTGCTCAGAAGAAGAGACAATGAAGCGAGTCAATAAGTTCTGCTTTATCTTTCTCCTGGTGGATTTTTTCATTTGATTTAACATTCCAGAGGCAATTTCCATGATGGCCTCTGTCAGTTTATTCTATTTCAACGGCACCAGCAACAGGGCTGTGTTTGAGCATTGCAAATGTGGCCTGTGTGGCTTTAATTCCCCTCACCTTAGTGCTCAGGGGCTGGTGGGCATTCCAGTATCTGCTGATCTTTATGCCTGTGACAAAAATACTGACCTCACTGTCATGAAAGCACCGTGGGTATCACCAACTGAAAGAGGCACTTGCAGTTTTATGGATAAAATTTACGTGGCAAGCAGAAGAGGGCCAAGAGCAGCCATGATCTCCAATTTCCAAGGTAAAGGCACCAGCAGCCTCCTGCTGTCAGCTCAGGGTGAGTAAAACAGGGCTGAAAACAGCACTGGAACCCGCTCCTTTCTTACTCTGAGGGCTGGCTCAGGGCAGCACAGGCAGGCCCTGAGGAGTCAGGGCTGTGTGTGGGTGATTGCTGCTCTAGTCCAGAACTGAGCTGGAAAAAGCCCTTGGGAGCCGAGGCAGGAGCAGGCGGGAAGGGGCCGGCGCTGCTGTGCTCCTGGCCGGGAGCCCCGGCTGGGCCGGGCCGGCGCCCCCTGCGCTGCGGCTGCTGCTGCTGCCAGAGCCGGGC